>JAOBYK010541782.1:0-12308 GCA_025434845.1 Phenganax subtilis
ATACTTAATTGTCCTCCACTAGGCAATTCCCGCACTTGCATAAAAGGTATTCTTGGGGAAATTAGTCTTTCTTCAAGAGGAGTTAAATTCTTTAAGACTTCGGGCTTTTCTGGGAAAGTCATTTTGTTTGCCTTTGCACAGCTTGGTAGTTTACCAACTTTAAGGTTTGAATGACATGTACCACATATCCACTCAGTATTATCAATGCTCCTCAAACCAGTAAGACATAAATCAAGGATTTCCTTCGAACATGATTTATATAAAGAAGCATTGCATTCATTGACGGATGATCTATACCATAATTGATCACAACACGTACACGTATATTCTGGTCCAATGCTGATGTTTTTATGAAATAATTTTATAGGTTCACGTATGCTTACTGACGACCTCGTATCACCGGACGTTTCTTTTAAAGTTTCAAATAAATTATCTTGGGAGTTAAGTTTTAATCTTTTATTATCACTTCTACCGTCATTCTCAGTATCAGCGAGTTTTCTTTTTAGATAATTCCTTTTTTGAATATTTTGAACTCTACCCGGATATTTCTGGTTATATAGTCTACTCGAGTTTTTAAATGATTCTGCAACTTTTTCAGGCTTTGACTGTCGATATCTTGTAGTGGCTCTGATATAAGATTCTTTAACCGTGTCAGGATTTGTTAGTCTGTATTTCTCATTAGCTTTCTTACTTGATTCCTTTGCTTTTTCAGGGTTTCTTTTTCTATATGTCTTAGTAGCCTTTTTACTCGACTCCTTAACTTTGTCACGATTTGCTTCTCTGTATGTTGCAGAGTCTTTATTAAATAATTCCTTAACTCTCTCAGGATTTGTTTTTCTGTATGTCTCAGTAGCTTTCTTGCTTGATTCCTTAGCTTTTTCAGTGTTTACCTCCCTGTATGCTGCGGAGGCTTTTTGCCAAGATTCCCTAATTTTTGTAGCATTGGAATTTTTATAGTTATCGTTATAAAACTTTTTTCTTTCAATTTCTTTCTTTTTAAATTCACTATTTTTTCTTCTTTTTTTCATATATTCTTTCATATACTGTTGTCTTTTTTCTGAATTTTTTATAGACGCAGTTTTTTCTGAAGTAGTTCTATTGGATTGAAAATTTTTTGAGATTTCTTTAGGTTTGTCAGTTGTTGTCTGATTTATTACTTGGGCAGAAATCGATTGTGTGATAGGCATTGTGGACACATAATGAAGTTCATCAAGATGTCCAATAAAAATGTTTCTTGCACTTCTTCGCCGTGTCTCACTATCAGTATAATTTGAGCTTACAATCGTAGACGCAGAGAAATTTGGTGCACTTTCCGTGATGTTAATTCGCAAATTGTTTGTATTAGCAACTGCCTGTATAATAATATGATCCGCCCATGCGCCGAGAGTCGACATATTTTGCAAATATTGCAACCATGATTGATCAGTATTATATTCGACGAAATATTCTGGACAGTTTATTAAATGTTGGATTGCAAGAGCTCTTATTTGTGGATGATGTTCATCAGTTCCGTACAGTTGGTGGCTTACGCAACGAAAGAAGCAATTACCATCACCAATAATGTTTACTGGTTTTCGACCAATGCGAGCTAGCCTTGTAGTCAGCACTGACATACTTGAACTAATTACGGGTCCTGGATTCAACTCAATATCACCGCATACAAACAAGAAAAGTTTGTCGGACGTTTTTAGTTGCTGCATGTTGCATTTACTTATGCTTTTACTCTTAGGGTTGTTTAATAGGGTTCTATTAATAAAGCCGAGATTTATCAAGGGCGCCTTGGTTAATTTAGGTCTTGTTACTTTATTGCGACATGACACCCGCTGCGAAAGTACAGTGTTAAACTTAGACTTAGTTTTTGAACGGCAGATCCATTTCCAAACTCGACTATCGTTTGTAGCTCCCTCTAGAATGTCTTTTCTGTATTTTGTAGAAAGAACTTCATACAAACATGATTTTGGAATTAATCGCTTAATATATATCTTTATTTTACGTCTAGCATTTTTATTTTTATTCGTCAAATTGATAATTTTTTTGACAGGAAATCTAGACGGCTCTCGCTTTCGTGTTTTCATATGTCTTATATACTTGAATCGTGATCTGGTTCTTGTTAATGTTGGGACAGTTTGGTATGTGTCGTTGCTAGAATTTACACAATACCAAATACGCTGAGTTTTGCTTATAGTTCTCAATTGTTTCTTATAGGTTCTAAATATATTCTTTACAAACTTCAATATATTCTTATAAGTGCTTAACAGTTTTTTACAAGTGCTTAACAGTTTCTCATGACATAGGTCACGATTTAGCACCATGTTTGTGCAGGACCGGTGACCTGGGTCCGTATCGATATTCGTTAATATCTCCTCGCCTTTCAAATATACTAATAAAATGCAAGCCTGGCGAGTCAAGGCTAAACTCTTGTCACTTCTGCACAGCAATGGTGCGAGCGGGAAACACTCCATAATTAATAATATATCTCCTGCAATAAAATGTAAAGTTTTGAACTTTTGTAAACTGACCGAGCATTATATGTAAAGCACATAAAATTAGGTATAGGTTGTTTTGTTAGTCACGTGCCCCTCAAATGATTATAGTTTAATTATAGGTAACACCCGGCGATCATAAGTATTTTTGTTATTTTGTTTACTTGCTATTTGTGGTAAATTTCCCGGCATGCAAGTTAATTCTTTGTTCTAATTTTAATTTATGCATGTTTACACTTTATTTTTATAATAATTCTCCAAATGTAAACTTATACGTATACCCAGTATCATAATATCATATTTATTTTTACGTTAGTTTTCTCTTGTAATTGATAGCATCAATATAGCTATACAACATTTCCTGCTAAACCCAACTTTAGTATTATTAGTATTATAATTTAAAAATGCAGCCTACAATGTTTTATTTTATAAGCACCAAACCCAAAGCCACATATCAGAAACACCTGTACCTAGTTATTGGCTAATTTACTAGTTTGCGTACTCTTTGAAATAGTTTCTAATGCGGCGGTTATTCAGGGGTGGCACTCTTCAAAATGTCGCAAACGTGTAGCAAAAAATATTTTATTATTCAAAAACAAAACATTGTTTTGATGAAGCACACGTCAGAACTCAAACACTACAACGCCTAAATACGGGACATCTAAAAATAGAAAATTTTGTTGACATCATCAATTTCATCATCGCTCCAAAAATAATCATAACAAGGAAAAAGATTATAAATGGTACTGATCCTGTCTGTAGCAGTTGTGTACTTGCGTCGTCCTTACATTTGCATACAATATGTCGGGCGAAACTTCAGAAAAACGATCGACGCAAAAACCAGATTCCTTAATCGCGTACGTACATAATTTGTCTCCTCCAAGAAGAAACAGACAAAACACATTGGATTATTCGACACTGACCTTGCAAACGTCAAGTGGAAATAGTCAACAAGCATTGCTCTTTTCAAGGCACAAACGGAAACTTTTACAAGACCACAAAGCATCGCGAAGCCCTATTAAGATTCAAAAGTTCACAGAAACGAAAGACGGCAAGAAACTTATTATTAACGATATGACAAAAATTACCGTTCCTCGAGCAGACGAATACTCATTTCAGTTTAAAGAAGTTCCATCTTCAACACCAATTGTGCCACTAAACAGCATCGAAAGCTTGGCTGAAGGAACCGATGCAGTCGTGAAGGGAAAAGTACACTCGGTCGGACAGCCTTACGCAACGGGCGCGAAGCAGTTGCAAATTTGTGAAGTCTTGTTCGGCGACACCACGGGTGTTGTAAAACTAGACGTATGGGAAAACTACATTTCGATGTTCAGTGTTGGAAAATGCTATAGTATTACGCCGGTACAAGTGCGGTCGTGGTTAGGCAATAAAAAGATTTCTACCCTTATTTACTCGGATGTCGTTGAAATACATGACGACGCGTTGATTGACCTCGAGGCTCCAACGGAGGAAGATGTAGGGATGGCAGCGAATACGGCGACCGTGCATGTTCAGTGTATTGATTCTATTGATAATATTGAAACTTTCATGCGTTGCGACAAGTGCGGGAAGAAACTTCTCCAACCATCGGACAAGTCAACCGTACGCTGTGATTACTGTGGATGACACATGAGAAGTGCGATGTGCAAAAAAGATGTGTGCGTAAGATTCGTCGTTACAACTTTGGACGGGGAGCTCGATAACGAAGTCGGCGAGGAAAAGCAAGAAATCGTTAGCGGCGACGATGTCATTAACGAAAAGCAAGGAAGCAACAACCTGTCCCTCACAGCATTTGGAAATTCCTTAAAAGACGTATGTGGTGACTTGGCTATCCTACCGAGCGATAACGAAATCGCTCTGAAACTGTTCGATTTGAAAAACATCTTCATTACATACAATTGCTCAAGTATGATAGTTTCGAACATATTTTAAGTTTCTAATTATTACTGGAACTTTTACAGTATAGTTTTAATATTCTCCTCGGTGGCTGCCTTGTGTTTGGTGAATATTGACATCAGCTAATAAGCGCCTTTTGAAACTTGGCAGAGGTGGTCATGACAAGATTTTAACATTATGTCTACACGCGAAGCTATAGTCATGCTCTAATTATAATTTACACTACGCTTGAACCACGGCAGCCACCAGAGTTACAGTAAAAGTCACTTGTCTTGTGACAACATTCACATTACCTTTCAGAGTATACTCTGTTCATATACTTGTAACTTGGGTTTAGAGAGACTTATATTTGATATTACGTTGACTTGCAGGCCTATAATTGTACCTTTATACAATCATATCGTATAATATTGAAATTCTTGTTTATTTTTAAAAGGTTACTTTGGAACATAATAAATATTTTGTAGTACAGAGTTATCGTCTACGATTCTGCACAACATACTAAGTTCCTAATGTCTGAAGGTTAACTGTAAATGCAGCTTTTCATCCAGGCTGTGTATCTATCTGTTTCGTTTCACTATATTTAAAGAAATGTCAAGCAAAAGTAAAGCTGTTTGCAAAATCTTACACAAACGCATGCACCACACGAGTTGTGCTTCACACGTGCGCTATATCTGTTTTCTTTAAGTAATAAACAGTATCATTCGGGCAAAGCTCGTCTACTTTAAATCGTGTCTTCATCAATACAAAGATAAATGTGCTGCTATACTTTGCTCCTTTTCCAATTAACAAGACTAGCATGTAACGTTGTTAATGATGTCGCTGCACTGTGTCGCTGTCGGTTAATTTCTTGAAGTTTGCTTGCTACACTTGATCTGAAACATGAATTCTTCACTTCGCTAAACTATACCACTATATTATTACAAGTATACTTTTAAACACTGCTTTTAAACGACAAGAAGTGCCCAGAAATTGTGTGTACATGAATTGAACAGCAAGTCTGAAATTGCAGCACACTATTTACACAGCAATAAAGTTCCGATTGCGTGTTATTCGTCACTCACTCCTATCACACTGCCATTTTTACGCCAATATATTTTGCTACGAAGCACGTGTTCGATGGCAATTTAAGCGAAAACGGGGGAGTGCATGCTCATGGATTTGCTTAACATTTTGATAGAAAATACACGAGAAATACCTGCATACAGCCCCCCGGAAAGTTTACACTATGACCGACTGACTGACTCTATGACTGATGTGAATTTCGCCACCCATCACAATACTGCAAAGTTTCGAAGAAACTTTGCACTAAAAACAAAATTTGATCTACTTGTGGCTCGTAGTCTTTCACGTTGATTTCCTCATTTAAGAAAAAAATTTAAAGACCCGAAATATTCATATTAACTAAGTTACCAAAGTCGACCTCCTTTACGTCGTGTGTAATAGCATCAGATCCATCTGCCAAGTGAACCTCTATGGCGTAAAAAAGTTTTAAAGTTGAAATTAAAGTGTCTTTATCAAAAGCATGATAATTCAAGATGATTTTCGTATTGTTCGTGAAGTCCTTCTGATATAAGAGACTAGGAGAAGCAGGATGCCCCGTTCTTAACGAATAAGGGTTAAAATATTCTCCAGGTCTTTTCGTATTTAACCCAGTAAAATTCATCAAGAAGTTTTTTTCGGGTTTTAACTGGCTTATCAGTTGTTTATTTGTATCACTTGTTTTCTTAAGATTTTGAATATCGATGGAATTTACGCCTATATCAGTTCTATTCGTGTTTAAGATTAAGGTATGGGAAGAAATATCTGAAGCATTCTTATTAACATTAACTCTTACAGTCTGTAAGGCGTTTTGATTTGTCTTTATGTTCTCTCGAGATTTCTCCAAGTCATCTTCTAACTCCTTTGTATTATTAATACCAGGTTTCTCATACCCATAGTACAATGCCATTTTATTTAAGGATACTCATCTGTCGATACTTTGTTTCTAACATAGGACCTCGTTCTCGTTTCAAAGTTAAGACTCCCCTCCAACTTGAACTTCATACCATTTCTTCCAAATCTAGTAAAACAATTACAAGTTTTTTTTTATGGATAATTTCTTTTATCATTTCTCCAGGTTTTTCTGGGTTATCTATCCAGTTCTCCATGGTTTGTTTTTGGATACAGTCTCCCATTTATTAAAGGACAAATGAAATGAGAGTTGGAGAAATCTTTGATTTCTTTTAAAGAAAAAATAATCCAAACACGACTCCTAGTTGTCCATAAAAATAATTTGCACTCGTATCATGAACAGCTGCTAAGCCGGTTTCTTGACTCGGTTGGGTCGTGCGCACTACGTTCGTTTTTTTTAGGTGAGACGTTTACCAAGGATGTTTTAGTGGAAGTAGAAGCTTTTTTCTTTTTTATTTTATTTAATTCATTGTTCACCCCAAATTTCATGTTAGTGTTTGCCAAGGCCAGAATGTCATTAAAACCTGGAATGGGGTCTTTTACGACAATCATATTGGACGGGATCAAAATAATCCCCGGACCTATCACCATGTTTAAGACCACATTTATGTTTTTGATAGCCGTTCTCATATTAGAAATCAACACTGTGGAATCATCTTGGACTATGCTGTTTTGTACTAACTTTCTAAACACGTCCTGAGTTTGGGAAATTTTTGCTCCTTGACCCACGATACTCCATCTCGTGTTGGCTTGAGCTCCTAAAACACAATAAACATAAGATTCTACCGCTTGTTGCAGCAGTTTCTGTCCTATTTTCGTAAGTCCATCGCTGGTTGGTTTCATAAAAGACTTCCAGTCATCATCGCTTTTGTTTACGGTTTTATAAACCCAATCGTATTTGAGTTTCTTTACATCGTATCTTTTATGAGGATTGAAACGCGAAGCTAGCTTGACATGACAGTAAAAAGATCGAGCTAGGTAGTCGGAAACTTCAGCATGCTTATCTGGGAATTGATGTTTTATAATTTTTTTAACAGGGATATTTTTTTTAATAAGACTTAATATTTTAGAACTCACATAAGCCTTAAGTTTCTTGGGATGTGTTAAAAATCTTTTCATATGATAGTAAAAATAATATCTTGCAATAGAACTTATAATAGCCAGCTGGGCTGGCGCTGTGAGGTCCGGCTGGTTTTACCGAGTGATGTGTTCCAAACTCATACCTCCTAAATAACTTATGACATAGGCGGCGATTAAGCTTGTAAAATAAGGTTGCTTGTTCTCGACTTGTTTGTTTTCATATTCATCAAACTTTTTTGAATGTCCCCAAACATATCCAGGAGTGTGTCGTAATCGTACTTAGTACCGATCTCATCTAATTTTGCTGAAAAATAGTCGTTTTCGTTGACGTAAAACTTAATATTGTCTAGATCTAACTCGCTTATGCTCGTCTTTCTTCCCAAGTTTAATTTCTCCACGTTACCATAATGATTCCAAATACGCAGAGCCCAGGTTTTATCTATTTTTTCTCGGATCTCCCCAACAGACACCCCTAAAGCTCTTTGCCAACCTGGATTATGTTGAAAGGCGTAAGTTCCTAAAGCATAACAATAACCGTGACGCGTGTTGTAATAAGTCACTGGAACAAGTTTTAAGACCGTTTTATTTAATAGGCAATTCCCATTATTTCAAAGCATCATGGGAAATATGGTAACCGTACACTTGCAGGCGAAATGGCCGCTGTTCGGCGAGCATTTTGTGTGTGAGAAATATCGCTTCCTTATGGTACTTTTTTCGTGGTGTTTGATAAATTCAAAAAGAGAAACGTCTTTATAGTGCAATAAAGTTTGTTTTGACCGAAGTACAGCAAAATCAAAGCAAAAATGCGCAAGTAAATTTGTGTTGAACAGGGGAGAGCTGGAAGAATGACCTCGTGAATACATTCCAAGAGGAAGGTTCTTCTCTACATTTTAAGGTGAGTAGGATTTGTAACCATCGGACGTCTTCCCATTTTGTACTACTTATATGAGTGGGTCTCTGATCCATTTATATCTCGATTTTCCCAATGATCGAGCGTTACATTACGATATTTTCGGTTGTTGAAAGTTTTAAATTCAGGTCATCATGGCTTTCATTTGTTCATTCGATAAGCATGGTCTTCAAAGGTAGCCTTAAAAATGTTTTCGTGCGAAACAAAACCAACCCAAAACGGTTTTTCAATGCCCCAGTTCTGTGACGTTAAAAAAAGCCTGAGAGAAAAGTATTTTGCCGCTTTTTTTGCCGTTAAAATCCAATTTCTGTCTCCTTTGTTGTGGTTTATTTCTTATCTATATGAACCAACAAGCTGATGTATCTAGCTTTTGATATCTTAAATTTAGGTCTTAAATTTGGTAAAAACCGTTTAAATTTGAATAGTTTGTGGCTTTTCATACCTAATTTATATTAATCTGGAGACAATTTTATAGTGAACTAGCATGATATATTTTTATATGTTCATTGAAATACCTTGTGGTAAATCATTCTCAATCTCAAAACCTCTCTCAGAATATCAGTCGTCATTACATCACCAAATTCTAATAATTTTAAAAATGCTTTAAAATGCCACAATCATTTGTTAATTGTGTATCTGATGTATGACCTGCATACAACTCTGAAACAAATGATTTATGCAAATAGTCAAGCCATGATGTCACAACTGGGGAAACAACTTGTGCATAAATTTTTTAACAACAACAAAGCACACATAATGTATTGTTTTTTTTTTATGGCTGTACAAGTAACAGAAGAAAAAAACGTTGATATGACTTGATAGAATTTTGTAAGCAAAAGCAGTTCATGCGAGCAAAGTCATCCCACATGTTCTCACTTCATTTTTGCTTGAACACTTATCTCTTATTGCATTCTTTGGAGTTTGTAGAATGTACAGTTCTTCAGATTACCACAAAATTCTTTTAAAGACCAATGCTATACCAACTAAAAACAGACTTTTGGAAAAAGAAACAGGTTTCCAATCAAAGAGAAGAGTGACTGGATACTTGCAAAGAAAGTAAGAGCCAGTATATTCAGCCGGGATGTTTTGATCTATGTAAAATTTTTGTGTTGTATACAAAATTGACATATATAAGAGTTTTTTTAACATATTTGTGTTTTTATTTTGGGAAGTGAAATGTATTCTTGAAAAAGAAAACAAGGGAAATGTAGAGACAGCACAATTTCCTAAAAAGCTGTCTGTGGAAATGTATACAGGTGCTACTGTTATCACGAACAAGCAATGGTTGAAGAAATGGATTTCCACCTAGATGGAGAATTTTGACTGTTTTCTCACATAGTCTTACTGTTTAGACTATGGAAAAAATTAGAAATCGACTTGATATTCAGCTGGTGAACACTCCAGAGAAAGCGTTGAAATTATTCAAGAAGCTATATTACAAATCAACTACAATCTTTGATGAAAACCTGATAGCAGTTCATATGTATAAGGCAAAACTAATACTAAACAAACCATTATATGTAGGAATGTCTATTTTGGACATATCAAAATCATTAATGTATGACTTTCACTATGACTACATTAAAACTAAATTCAAAGACCATGCTGAGCTGTTATTTACAGACACTGACTCGTTGGTGTATCAAATTACAACTGATGACTTTTTTAAAGACATCGCTCCAGACCTACAAAAATGGTTTGACACAAGTGAGTTTGAACACCCAACTCCACACATAACAAAAGACTTAAATAAGAAAACACCAGGAGTCATGAAAGACAGGCTAGGCGGAAAACAAATTGTGGAATTTGTTGGATTAGGTCTAAATGCTACAGCTACTTAGACAACAAAGGTAGCTTGAATAAAAAGCAAAAGGAGTTTAAAAAATGTAATTAAAAATAATATAAGACATGAAGACTATAAAAACTGCCTAACAACTGGAAAAAAGAACTGTCGGAAAATGCGAGTTATACGATCACATAAACATAAACTTTATACAGAGGAAGTTGATATAATAGCACTAAGTTCAGATGATGATAAGCGCTATATATTACCAGATAGAATTAACACGTTATCGCTAGGACACCGAAATTTAATCAAGGACTAAACTAAGAAACAAAAAAATATTATCCATCCATAATGTATAAATTTACACATCATGGATGAATGCAAGACTATCTTGTTAACAATTTCTAAATCCAGGTCTGTCAGGACACATTGAATTTTCTGGTTCTTCCCAATCATCAGGATATTTTATATTTCATTCTATATTTGAACATGGTAGATAATTTTTAGGTTCAGGTTCTTTAAGTTTAACAGCCCAATATTTTATAGACTTACCACTCTTTGCAAATTGAGATATACTTCCAGGATTAACACATATATATTGACTGGCCTTGCAAATGCTTGTAAACATTCTAGAGTCTCTGGTGATTTTACTAGTAATCACTACAGCCTTTGGTGTTTTCGTAGCTTGTCTACATTGTTCCTCAAATATCTCATTTGGCTGTAATTTTTCAATGTTTAAAGCTTTACATACTTGTTCAGTATTCATTTTACTACTATTTTTAATACCAAGATCTTTTGCTTGTTTTCTTAGTTGTTTTAAGCTTCCTATTTATTATAGAAAACATTACTTTTCTGTTAAAGTATTAATTTACCAAGTAACCAACCTCCAGTTAGACCCATAACACTGGAAGCAATGTGCTGATATTCTTGCATCTCACTTGAAGGTTTGTAGTAGTCATCTAGTACTGGTTCTTGTTGCCGCTGTAAGCTTAAATTTTTAATTTGTGCCAAGGCGTCATCATTTGTAGTATTAATGTTTTGATTGGCATCTGAAAATTCCTGGCGAAATTTTGCAATTTTATTTTTCCTTTTAGTTTCTTTTTCAAATCATTTTTCCTTCTCATAAGCAAGTTTTTCCAAAGTTAAGTAGTGTCGTTTCATTTCTTTTTCGTATCCAGAATGATTAAGTTTATTGAATAAAAATCCAGCGCTAGCGAAAGCAATTGCATTGCATATTCCACCTGCTGCAGTAGATACAATTTATTTATTTGTGTCAATTTTTTCTGGAATAATTTTCTTATCTTCTAAGTATTAAACCAACACAGACCCAACCATCACAGCTCCTGCAAGTTTCATTGTTCCATTTATGTTTTGCGGTGTTCCCAAGGGTTTGCCAAATGCCGTCTTACTCAACATCGAAACTCCGACAGCTGATAAAGTCAGGACAGCTGCAGAGTAAATTTGATTGGTATATTCTTTTTTATTATTTGTATCACCCGTTTATTATAGATGTGTTTATTTTTCTGTTTCACTTAGTCAAATGTGTCTAGTTTGACATCACTGACAGAAGGAGGTTCAGGTTATTCTATCATAGGACTAAGCACTTTTTTAGTGTTTTGTTGTTGTGACGTTGGTTTGTAGTTCATGTAACAAAATAGTCTAACGCTTAATATAGAAATTATACCCACTACTGGTAAATATCCCCAGCTGTTGCCTTACGTTTGTTTTTCAAGTTCTTCTAACCTCTTTTTCTTAGCTTTTTTAGCTTGCTTAGACATCTCAGCTAAGCGTTTGCCTGCTTCAACCCATTTAGGATCTTTGACTTTATTTTGCGTTGTAATAATAGGTGACTCAGCTGAAATTTCTTGTGTTTTTTTAGTTGATATATTTGTATTATTCATTTATTTAAGGGAATTTAATTATTCTGTGTACTACTTGTGTAGTCACTGCGTTTCCACTGAAATATTCAAATTAGATTCATTTCCATAATTTCCACTAGCCGTTTTTGTAATTTTAATATAAAACATTAAAACATTTTCAATGTCTGAAATCATATCCTTAAGATAAAATGAAATATTCAAAGGTGTAGCTTGATAACCACCAAACTTAATCACATTTTTGCATTGTTTCGGCAACAAAAAATGTAGTAAGTCGACCTAATAGCAATGTTTATAATATTTTTAAGTATATATTTTTGATG
>JAOBYK010541893.1:0-12308 GCA_025434845.1 Phenganax subtilis
TTTTAGATTTATATCATCCAGATATCACGTGATGTATTTCAAACTGCCTACGTATTTCCTTATACGAAATATCCCTATTATTCGGCAATATGAGGGAAAACTCCCAGTGAGAATAGGTTGGATATTTGACATAAGAAAGATCTAGAATTGTTGTTTCCTTTTGTACTAAATTTTGTCCCGTTGAGGAAAAAGTATTTTTATTGACGACATTTTGGCGCCTTTTCAATCCATTGCTTATTTTGGCGAAAGTATGAATTTGAAATTATTCGGATTAGTGATGAAAGAGAGTTTTAGCTTTTGTTGATTTTGTTCTAAATTGGTCGTGTTAATTAATTACTCCAAAATTCCTAGACACACTCCACCGCACGATCTTGTTCCAAATTTTCGGCGGCACGCGCAATGTGTCATATAAATACAAATATTGATGTAGTACTGTACCCTTGGTCTTTGTTGTTTGAAAAAGTAATACCTCGAAAACTATAAATTTTTTGATACGATGCAACGTTGCATGGTACTGCAGATTAACAGCAGAAGAAGTTGAAAAACACTAATTCGGATTTGGGTTATAGCTTAGACTTTTTTTAGTCGTTAGCTTGGAATACGCCATTCCACATTCAAAACACGAGTTAAATTCCACTGAAATTGGCCGTCGGAAATAAGCCTGAAAAAGCATCACATTAACAATGCTCATGCATGAAATTCCTTTTAAAAATAGTTTACCTCAGCAATCTTTCTCTTCAGTTGCAAACCCTGCAGGTATAGCTAATTATCGTAAACCCATTGAGCGAGGCCGCCCAAATATATTAATATGCTTGAAGGGGAGTGTTTCACCGTATCTGGGTGCCAAAAAAATTTACCAAAAAATTGTCGTGGATGTGGCTCAGAAGGAGTGAATGTCTGTTTGAAGTTTCCACGTTATTCCTGATGTCGATGACACCTCGAAGAGCTTTCTTCTTGATTCTATAGTGTTTCGTGTCTTTATCCACCAAAATATAGCAGAAAGTCACCTTGACACATGGTGTAAAACGATTTTTCCCTGAGTGATTCAAGATTATAGAATATAGTATGAAATATCCCTAATGACGTTTTAAATTTTGTGTGGAATGTTCGTGTATCATTAGTCCAAAGGCAGCTAATGATACCACTTGTAGGTAATTGTTTCCGCACTCAAAATGGCACGCGCCACGCTAAGTAGCCGAACATACAAATTTTAGATAACAACTATAGTATCCTGCATAGCTAGAGCCTTTAAACGGTTGGGGCACTCTTCTCCGCTGAGGTGTTTGACATAGAAAATCATACTTGAAAACCGTGAACAAAATTTATAAGCAGGGCCACGCAGAGGGAGGGAGGCAAAGGGTGCTTTTTGGGGAAGGATGGGCTCCCAAAAGGAATATTGCCCTGGGCTCCTAAATTGTCTGGGCGGCCCTGTTTATAGGTAAAAGGCATATTATTGTGCCACGGGGACTCCTTTCGTCACATGCGTAAACCAGACTGTATTTTTTCTGATACTATAACAAGGTCTCCGTCGCCTTACAAACCTAGTCTATCAAACACAAGTAGCATGCCAATCTCTGACTCTATGTTATGCAGCAATTTGTACTGAACCACGTATGTCCACGAAATTTGAACAACATATTCCTGTTATACGAAAACAAGTTTCGAGGAACTCAACCCGTGGGGGCATTAGGATGCGTCAGTGAGTATTATATAAACTGGAACAATAAGCACTATTTAAATTGCAACTGCAAGTTTTTGTAAATGGCTTAAAAACGATCAATCTCATGAGTTCAATGGTGCAGTTATTTTGAAAATCACTTCTGTATAAGTCGAGAAAATTAAATTTGAAGTCAATATGATATTTATCAGTATCAAACCAACGAAACGGCAGTAAAATCCTTTACTTTTTCCTGATGAATTAATGATGAATTTTTAACTCATACCCTGTTAGTTGTAAGTGTTTTACATCATCTACATGCTCCAACTATTTAAGTGCAAAGCTGCATTCGCATATCTATCGCGCTAGTATGAACACGCGAAAGACAACTTCGCTCTTCAGCGATTGAAAATATCATTTTAAAAGCTACTATCGATCCTTTCCAAACCTTTCTCAGAAAAGCTGCATATCGCTGCATGTTTAAAGTTTTTAATTGTTTGGTGATAAAAATCGTGGCCAATAATGATAAATGCGTAAATTAATTTGATTCATCAAAAGAAATTAACCAACTATAAGACTTTACAAGAAAACAATTTTAGAAAATATAACCGCAAAATATCACGGCAAAATCGTTGTCTTGTTTTGAAAAAAGTCATATATAGAGTTGAAAAGATGGTATTTTTCGGAGCATGTTTTTCCTTATCTCGCGCAAATTTTGAGCTGAGAAAAAACCCAGCATGATGCGAATTTTTATGAAAAAAGGTTTACTTCTTCTGATTTGTTACGTGTTCTTTTTACCAATCAATATAATTTAAAAGGTACCGAGGTTAATCACCCTCCTGAGGTGATTGCCCTGAGTGCGAGGTTGTCACTTATGGTAATGTTATTCCTTTTAGTCTTTTCTGGATTTTAACATCTGGTTGGATTCCATTTTTTTCCAACCTTGGCGTCTTTGTGATGGCATACATGTTACTCATATACCAGGGGCCAGTTGTTCGAAAGGTGGATAGCGCTATCCATTGGATAGTGAATTTTTCAACGTTGATAAAACTGAACAAAAAATGTCGATACTTCCATTTTGGTAAACGATATAAATATTAGAGACTCTAATCTATCGATATCAGTCGTAATGTTACGTAAAAACGATCAATGGAAAATTTTACGGAGGCTGCAAAAAACTCTATCCAGTGAATAGCGCTATCCACCTTTCGAACAACCGGCCCCAAAATACTAACAGTATAAACAGTATATAATACAATATTGTAGATAAGTTCTAAAGATTGACGCAGAGAAAATGTTGTTCATCAAGTAGATTTTTGTCAGTATCAGACAGAAGTCTTGTGGGTAGTGATGACACTGCAGTGACAAGTCCAGCTTTATTAGTCGCCTCCACTGTCGCAAATATTGTATCACCCTTGGAGAGACCATATTGCTCATTTAACTCAAACTTAGCTTCGAAGTTGATATGCAAGTCTTGATATGCTATAATGTCATGTTTTAGGGGCGCTCGACCAACGGCCACACGGAATCCAGCAATGTTAGACTCGTCGTCTTGGAAACCAGTCCAGAAGACGCGGAGAGTCGAATTGAGAAAGTGGCATCCAGTATGCTGACGTCGCTTGTCATGATTTGCATCTGGGCTGATTATCACTAAGCCCTGAAACATGAACGAAGAATTGATTCTGTTTATGAGCACAAAACCATCTTCTTCAAGGAATCAAGGTAAATAAACAGTTAATGATAACTTGTGTTTTAATAGATCAGATTTTATTTCGAATAGATCTTAATTAAGCAATTCATTTTGTGGATAGGTACCATTTACACAGTACTGGACAAAACATTTCTTTCGATTTGCGATGGTTTTCAATAGGTTTACTCGGGACGGCCCTATCTGAAAAAAGTTTTGCGCTTGACGGTCTTACCCGTGCATGTTTTAGCTCAGTTATGAAAGGGACACAGTGTAAAAGTTCTTGAACAATCAGTGCAAGTTTATAGGGTGAATTCGTCCGCTACCAACTTTAAGGGGCCTTGCCGAGCTTATTCTGCGGGCAGTTCGAGTGTTTTATTCCTTCAATTTTCTATTTGTTGCATTTATTTCGGACTACCCGCGTGGAATATAAACAAAAGAGCAATATGAAAGTCTTACCTCTATAGGCGGAGTGTTATCAATTTTTACTGGCCATGAATCAACAGCCAGACTTCTCTCGTCAATAGTATTAGTACAAGCTACTGTAACCCTATAACTTGTGCCATGCGTCAATGTTAAGTTCGTAGCTTGAATATAGTTTTCACTGGTTGTCCTTTTCGGTGCAGTCACAGTCAATCCGCCTGCAGTCTCGACGCCAAATTCACAGCCTTTAATCCCAGTCTCGTCATCTGTAAACCCGCTGAATGTAGCTCTCAAACTGCATGTTTCCACACAAGACATATGTTTTTCACTTACTACAACTTTTCCCACTGTGGGCGGGGTCAAATCTACAGTTACTCCCTCACTCGAAATTAAACTGAACAATCCTGCTTTGTTCCAAACTCGTATTGTCATAAAATATGTGTATCGGTGTTGTAGTTTGCATTCAAAGCACGTGACACTGGTCTGGTTTCCAGGAACACGTTGCATGTCTTGTGCTTGACAACCACCAGAAGTCGTACCAACACAGTATTCAGTGAAGTCTATACCACTTTCATCATCGTAAACGTCCCAATCTCCCTTCAAGTCATCCCCAGGGCCTAGATATGCTGCCAAAGCTCGCGACGTTTTAAGTTTAATCTGCAATGTGTGAAGGATAATAAGTTATACAACTTATGAAGTTTTAGCTGGGGCAGCTTGTAATTACGCGTTTCGTTCTATCTGCTTACGGTATGCAAGCCTAGCCTCGTACCCAGTGGTACGTGCCGAGGAAGATTATAGCGCCGTTTGCGCCTGAGTACAAGGCTAGGAAAAGTCTTTGTTTGGCTGATGTCATTACGTCTAAATTCAGTTTGTTGCCTCTTCATGGTTTGCTGGAAACTTGAATTAAATGACGTACTTTTGGTGGAAATTTGGCGAAGGCGACTTTTACTGGAACAAAAAAAATCGTACACCCAAATGGTCGGTTTTTAAACGAAAAAAACTTTGAAAAGAAATTATATGGTGGTTTTATGAAGAAGCCGTACATGACATTTTATTTGGCAACGTAATATTGGTGGGTCAGTAGACAAGATCATTTTGATATGTTGAGTCATATTCACGGAGACTTGCCAAACCCCTCACAGACAAGCAACGTTCCTCGGCCTTACTTACGCATGCCTACTACAAAAAATAAAAACTGTCTAAAACTTGAATTTTTTCTCGTCTGCTTTTGAGAAGGCATGCAATTTGATCGTTGTTTTGTATCGACATCCCTACTTACAAGCATCTCAATCCGTCGAGAAAATTGACCCTTTTACTGATTGCGTCGTGACAAAAATGATGAATTTACCTTGGTTATGACTGGCGGTGACTCGTCAACTGTAACACCAGTGGCAGTAACACGTGACGTCAAATCTGCATAATTTACATACTCTAACGTGACGTAATAAGTCGACCCAGAATTCAAGGTGAGATTTGCTATAATGACATTAGTTGCCTTGCCAACGTTAAAAAACCCGCGCACGTCATCTTGATTTGGACCAGTCCCCACGGCCACCAAATATTCCTTGATACTGCTTTCAAGATCTTCACCAGGAGTCCAGCGCACTTCAAGTGAGTTGGCAGAAGACTGGTAACGCATGGCAAGATTATCCTCAACTGCATAGAAAATATTGCCCGCAATTGGAGGGGTTTCATCAACCACGATGCCGTTAGAGGAAGCTGACGACTTGAAGCCATCATAGTTCATGCATGTGATGGTTGAGATATATTGCAAGCCAGGAATTAAAATGAAGTCGTGAGTTATGGATCCATTTGCATTTACAGCCTTTTTGAAAACTGTTGTCATAGAAAGTTGTGCAACCGGGTTCTCTTCACTCACCGTTAAAATACATCTTTCGATACCAGTCTCTTGGTCTGTGAACGCAGACCATGTAGTAATCAAGGGAGCAGTGGCGTTGATGTAATCTAAGTCCGTGTGTAATCCGTCAATTACTGTTCCAGCAACAGGAGGTGTAAAGTCAAGTTTGATTGCAGCCGAGCTTACAGATGTTTTCAAGCCTGCTCTATTAGTTGCTATTACAATACCATAAAAAGGGGTATATAAGTCAGCTGGTTCGAAATGCTGTATGGTTGCTTCGTTATCTGAATCGCTTCTAGTAATAACAGTTGAGCAGACATCTGTGATATAACCAAGACAGATTTCGTAATAGTCAATTTCTGTTTCCAAATCGCTAAAATCTTCCCAAGTTAGGATATAATCAACTTTGTTTGTATGCTGGTCGACAATGTTGTGAGCCACGTTAACTACACCTGCAACTGGAGGGGTTTTGTCCACAATGAATCCGTTTGAAGTCTCGTTACTTGTTCTTCCACTTCGTGAAGTAGCGCGGACAGTGACGTAATATCTCACTCCAGACTCCAACTCGATGTCGCTGTCAGAGAGAGCCTTGGAAACTTTTGTATCCAGTCCTACCTCTGTGAAATCCATGATATCCTCAGGTGATCCTAAAGTTCCCACAGCCCACTCGTACCTTATCACTGCATCTGTTGAATCCCCGTAGAATGTGCCCCACGATGCTCCAATATATTCACCGATGACATCATATTCTAAATCCTGACTTCCAACCCCATCAAAAACATATGATGTCAAAGGCCACTCATGAACCATTGAAAACCCGTTAGAGTACTGGTGACTAGTAATTCCTGCATTGTTGGAGCATCTAATGACATTGACGTATGATGTATTTGTTTTGAGTTCATCTAAATCATCAACTGTTTCTGTGTGGCGTACATTATATGTTATGTTAGCTTTGCCTAGAGTCTTTTCAAAAATGACGACCTTATTAATCCCGTCATGCTCTTCGATGATCCATTGACAGTCATTCAGCCCACTCTGAATGTCTTGAGCTCCGAACCACGTGACTGAAGGCAGCCAATCACGACCAATCTTTTCCGCGTCAGGAATCTCTGATCTTTGGCCATCATACACGCGTCCTATATCAGGAGGGCTGGAATCCACAGTGACGCCATCTGATGTAAAAATAGAGGCCGAACCTGCTCCGTTTGTAGCTCGAATTCTGGAATAAATTTTCTTACCAGCGCGGATGTCACAACTTTGGCATACGAATGATCTGTTCCCATAAATCATTGTGAAAGGCTTGATTAGACAATTGTGCGGAGTGGTGCCTACACAATATTCAAACATATTTATACCACTTTCTAAATCGTCAATATCTTCCCAACTAGCTGATACCGAAGTATTTACTGATATGAAGTCGACATCTTCTCCCAAAACTCCATCTTTGACGCCGCTATTCTGTGCACCTGGAGGTGACTGATCCACAACAACAGTTTCTAATAATAACGTTCGGACAAGTCCTGCTGCATTGCTAGCTCTCACAGTAATATAGTACACTTGATCCTCTTTAAGATCTAAACTTGAAAATTCGACGCTTGTACCCAAACCGGTTTTCGTAAATGCTTGAATATTATCCTGCATTGACTGGGTGCCAATGCCGACTTCGTAAAATTCTACCGGGCTTTCAGAGTCTACAAAACGTTCCCAAACTACCTTTAACGAATTAGGTTTTGAAAGAAAACGTCGTTTTGGTAGATCATCTTCATTTCCGGAGTAAAATGGCGCTGTGTTGTCTGCTGTGAATTGTTTGGAATGAACTTTGGTTGCCAGTCCAGCATAGTTGATAGCATTCAACATTATTGTGTAAGTTTTTCCTGAAGGTAAAACGCTGAGCGATAGGTCAAGTTCGGCTTGATTGGTCGATACAGTGTAATTTCGTATGGATATACCAGATTGGAGCAATGAAATTTCATATTTTTCAATTCCACTTTCCAAATCTTCAAAACCAGACCAACTCAGATGCAAGTCTTCGTCAGAATGGACATAAGATTTCTCAGTTCCCGTATATGATGTAACCCAGATGATGCCAGCCGCTGGTGGAGTGTTATCAAAAAGGAGTGGTGACGAACATGCACGTGATGCAATGTCAGCTCGATTTCGTGCCACAACTGTGACGTAATAAGGCACTCCTGGACGAAAGAGCAGATCACTTCCGGTAGTATTGGCACGTGTAGCAATACCGATATTTATAAGAGGTTGAAGTTGAGTGCCACATTTCGATGTACCAATTGCCCACTTGTAGTACCATATTTTACTCTCATGTTCCTCAAAGTCCCGCCAGGTCACGTGTATTCCTGACGCAGTGGACGAATAGTAGGCTCCAGTTTCCTGGTTGAAACGCCAATCCGAGGAAAGTAATGTGATTTCATTTGGCCAGGGAGGAGTTGTGTCAATAGTAACGCCATTTGAAGTCAATTCTCGCACTCCTCCTGCTCTATTGTAAACACGTAAATACACTGTATAGTTGTGCCCATGTCTTAGAGCTAATACTTTCTCACTTGTCACGTGGGTCTGAAGTCCAACGTCAACATAATCTAAAACAGATCCCGGATAGTCCTCACCAATCCCCCATTCAAATTTTTCAACTCTGCTTTCCAGATCCCAGATTCGTTCCCAGTTTGCGCTCATTTTTGTCGTTGAAGACTGGTAACGTATGTCTGGTTCTAGAATTCCATCATGAACAACACCGGAGGTTGAAATTGTGGGATCAATAAGCACACCGTCGGATGCTAAACACGACTTCAGTCCAGCGTTATTAATAGCACACACTATGACATAATACACATCGTTGTGCAAACTTAGACCAGATATATTTGCAGACATGTCGAGGCCAACGTCTATAAATGGCCTCACATCCGGTTGACCAGCCCGCATTCGACTAACAGCTATCTCAAAATGATGTATTCCAGAATCGTAATCTTGGATTCCAATCCACGTAGCGGACAGTTCATTTTTACTGAATTGAAAATCAATGTCATCATCTCCGCTGCCATCAAGTATCATCGCTCGTTTCGTATCCGGTGGTGTCACATCCACAATAAACCCGTCTGAAGAGACTGGTTGAGTTTGAACTCCAGCTAGATTCTCTGCTTTTATTTTGACGCAGTATCGTTGACCGTTGACCAGATTTAAACCTCTTAATTCAAATGACGTGGCAGTTGGCGGTTTGACAAGTATAAACTGGTTATTAGTCACGTGATAATTTCCTCTCACGCAGCTACCAACAGCAAAGAAGTAAGCTCGAACTTTTACACTCGGCGTTTCAAACCCTTTCCATGTTGCATGAATGTCGGAGGTGTTTGTTTGGTAATCGAGATCAGATGACGCATCTTTCCCGTCTGAGACTACACCGAGACCTGGTGCTGAACTTAAAGGAATAATTAAAGAAGACTTTATGTCCGTGTGTAGACCAGCGTTGTTGATTCCTCGTATTGCCAGTCGATATTTCTTGTTGTTTGTTAGCGAAAGAGATCTGTAATATAAAAGGACAAATTACTGACAAAGGTCGAAAAAAATGGGACTTGTTTCCACATGTCTGTTGAAACTCTTACCTAAACACAATCATTAATAACAAAAACTATTGTTTTAGTAATGGAATGTCTGTTGGTTCAAATGAAAAGCAGCTGTTACCTACACCAGTTCTTGTTAAGCAGAAAAATTCAGGAATCATACTTTTTTGAAATCTTACCTGAACACAGCTGTGGTAGCAAGGTTTACTCCTGGAACATCCTCCCAAGATGTTGGTTGAGCATTCTTTTCAACTATACTCCACTGATATTTCTTCATTCCGCTATTTTCATCCACAAACTGAGGCCAAGAAACTGCAATGGAATCTTTGTGTTCAATATATACTACTGTCTCCCCATTCTCTTGAGCCATTTCTCCCTGAATACTGATGCTGCCTGTGTAGACTGGATGACTTGTATCAATGAAGACTCCGTCTGATCTAACATCTTTATGATTTCCAACTTTATCAATTGCTCGTACTGTAAGATAATATGTTTTACCATTTTCCAAGTTTAATCCTGTAGCGGTAATTTTGGTTTGAAGCCCAGAGGAAGCCCATGAAGTCACATCTTTATTGTTTTTATCAGTTATCTTGTATTTGTACTCAGCAAGTCCACTTCCTCGTTGCCCATCACTGAATCCTTTCCAATTGCCGTGGAAGACTTTGTTTCCTGACTGGTAGTCGATGTCTTCGGAAGTACCATCGTTGACTGTCCCAGGTTGTGGAGCATCGTGGTCTATCAGGAGGCAGTTTGAAGTAGCCTGGGAATGCAGACCTGCAGCGTTAACTCCTTCAACTACAGCGCAGTATTCGATTCCTGAAGCCATATTTAAGCCTGTAACTTGACCAGATTGTTTTAAACCTAACGAAATTAACCCAGACGAAATTAAGCCGCCATTTTTTCGCTTCACTCCGAGTTTATACTCAACAATTGGCGTATGAGGATCAGTAAATGAAGTCCATCCCGCGTCATAGGTCGTGGTCCAGTTAGCATTCTTGAGATCAGGAAGCACTTGCCCGTCTGAGACAATGCCTGGTTTGGGATTCGAAGTGTCGACTCTTACACCGTTGCTTGAAATTTCTGAATAGAGACCCGCCTTTGTATACGCTCTTACCTTCGTAATGATTTGATTACCATCAGCAATTGTTGTGAATGATTTGGTAAATGAAACTTTAAGATTGACATTTGAGAAAGATTGGAGTACGATATCTTTACTGGCAGATCTATGATAGACAGCTACTTCGTATTTTGCGATTCCGTGAGTTGTCTTGAAGCCTCCCCAAGTTGCTCTAATAGTTCTACTGGATTGAAATTGAACGTCTTTTGTTTCAACTCCATCTCGAACCCAACCTCCAGACGGTTTACTGGTATCTATGGTGACTACGTTGCCGCACACAGGTGGCCCAGCCTGTCCACGAATGTCGTAAGCTTGTACAACCACTTTGTAGGTCTCACCATTTTGTAGAGTCAGTCCATTCAAAACTTGGTTTTTCAGGTTGGGAAGAGTCTTAGGGTTACGACCAAGGGAGCAACTGTCCTTCGACTCCAACAAAGACCATTTTATAGCGAGGGTACCACAAGTGACTGAAAATCCAGTTAGTTTCAGATACACTTTGTCCGTGACGGATTGGAATGACACAGAATTTGCAAAGTCGGAAAACGTCAAGGACGTTTGACCTGCTTGGAGTGTGATTACGCCAACAATGGCTGGTGGACATGTTCCTAGGATACCATTGCACCTGTCAGGAAAAATTGTAGAATTTGAAGTATTTTCTTGTTATGTTTCATCACTTTTCCTGTTTCCCTCGTATTTCTATGCGATACCGTAGCATCACTTTGATACAGTCAAGCATGTCTAATACTGCCTTATTAATATTTAGTAGCTTTCAAAAAGTGCTGCGAATCCTACTTGTATTATATCCTGAATTTATGATGGTGAAGTAAATAGTCTCTTGCGCCTTTGGTCAGTATAGTGGACAACCAAAGAAACATCGCCCGGATACCTAAAGTATTGACTTCTTTGACTGCATAAAGGAAAATCACTGCAATCTTGCGTCCAGGTGGATGAAGAGCTCACGGCTTGAACTTACCTTTCAGGTTGATCACATTGATCCTTGGCTGCCCGACATATTGTACCTTTACTTTTCATTATATCCTTACAGTTCCCGTCACCAAGGCATACAGATCTCTGTATACAACTAGACTGCTCATATGATGATCGACAACTGTACGCTTTACCAACACATCTTCCATTATTACAGATATCTTGTTTAGTACAGACGTTGCCGTCATCACAAGACACTGAAGGTCTATTATTCCAAACTGAACTTGATTTGGAAGATTTGTCGTACAGGTCACACCATTGGCATTCATTGCTAGGGTTTAGTTGTTGATGGTTGTAATCTTTACCTGGTGTTAAGAAACACATTCAAGTTGCATCTTTGAACAAATTTACTTTGCAAATCATACTATTCAACTAAACTCGTTCCCATGAAATCTTGAAGATGATTTGTGGTGAATGAAATCCTCGTAATTTTGCATGGCGTAAGGTATTAGCTTGAATAGATGAGTAAACCTACTCACCAAAGCAAGTTTTGAAGGTTCTCTGTTTGACAAACATAGTCACCTGGGAGCGGTTGTTCGCAAGTTGGTTTGAGCTATCCGCTGGATAGTGAAATTTTTACCGTTCATAAAATTAGACATAATATACCGAAACTTCCATTTTGGTCAACGATATAAACATTGCTGACTTTGATCTTTATATATCAACCATAATTTTATGTTACAACGATCAATGGAAAAGTTCACGAAGGCTACAAAAATCACTATCCAATGGATAGCGCTATCCGCCTTTTCAACAAACTGGCCATGGTGTAGTATTGTGATTTGATAAGATTCCACTAAAGGGTGTAAAAGTATGATCTTTCTTCCACCTCTTCCTAATAGAACTTAAGAAATCTCCGTAGTTCTACCAAGACCTTACCTGCTATTTTACAAGTGCATTTCCCCGCCAGAAATCCAAACCCAGTATGAAGACTGCATCCATTTCCATCACAATACTGACAAAGTGAATTGCACGTGAAACTGGTTCCTCCACATTGACCATTTTGACAA
>JAOBYK010542004.1:0-56364 GCA_025434845.1 Phenganax subtilis
GTACCGGGATACCCAAATCACTAGGGATTTAAGTGCGGGGATACACAAAACACGGGGATACTCATATCACTGTGACAGCGGCAATGCCACCCAGTTTTTTTTACTAGATAATATATAATAGTCATAATGGTCACGGGTTTCTTTTCAGTACAGTTATACATTACCTTTGTCAAAAAGAGCTTCAGTAATCGAATGACTTCATTGACTTGTGACTTGACTTGGACTTGCAAGAATTGACTTGTGACTTGACTTGCACTTGGACTAAACGACTTGTGACTTGACTTGGACTTGAACAACATGACTCTTGACTTGACTTGGACTTGCAATGCGTGACTTGTTAACAAGTCTGGTTCTATCATTCTTGCAATAAATGTAGAAGGAAAGTTATTCCTTTGCCACACAAGAAAATTACGAAGTGTAATGAAAGTGGCTTCGTGCAGTTAACGTCGAAATGCAGAAGCAGAATACTTGTGAATGCTATTTTCAAGCAGACGATAAAGAATTTTGCTTGTACTATTCGACGTCAAGTTGTAGGAATTATACAGGTTGTTTTGTCAGCAACATTGTTGCACAAAGACATTCCAAGAATGTGATGAGGAGGATGTCATGGTTGTGCTATTGACTGTCCGTGGGACAGTTAAATTCAAAAAGGGAAAGAATACCGTGTTTGGTATTCACAAATGATAACTTTGATCGTATGAAAGTAAAGCATAGAATGAGTTTTCGGAATTAAACAGTAGTGAGCGATATAAGTCCTTTGTGGTTTAAAAAGTAATTAATTTGTGAAAATATAGCACTGAGTGACTTTTCTGAACCGTGAAGTATAGCCAATACACTCAACCTAGCCGATTACATACGCTAAAAGGAGAAAATCGCATGCAAAAAATTCGCCTGTGTAAACGAGCCTTAAGGATATAGTTAGAATAAAATTTCATTTAACGTGAAAGTTACGGGTTGGCCTTTATAGGAAGAATGTTGTTTTTAACCTACAAGTGGCACTTCGTAGCTAAAGCTATCCTAGTTAGTAATTCATATTACATCGCAATGGCATGGAATTTTACTTCCTGGGCGTTTAAATTTTAATTGCGTTTAACCGTGAAGATGAGCGAGGCAACCTCACTTACTTAGATTGTTCAAATACTTCTATATGCCAAAGATAGGTTTAATTTGTTATGGTAGATTCTGGCTAACGATCGTTTCAATAAGCAAAGATTACTAAAATGTGAGTCGCACAGCATATTTACAATATGATAGTATTTTTCCCTCAATTTTTCGGAGTCACACTATACATTGTTCATGGTTGGAACAGAAAAATGAACCAATGTATAAATCCAAAGGAAAATTTTTAAATTTATACTAACGTTTGTAAATAACTTAATTGCTGTAGGCTGTGAAAGCCGCGCATCTCTAAGGCTTCAAAAGGCATTCATACGCATCGACTGCAGTGTACAAGCCCTTTATTATCGTATCAATGCGCAACAGATTGTAGGCAAGTACGGTTTGAAATATGAACTGAGGTCAAGTTTTCAGACATGTGTCAAAAGATAGCATCGAGCGTAAAAACTCGTAGAATGTCGTTCATGTGTAAAAAAGTACCCAAATCATTGTTCCTGTAGTTTTCATCAAAGTAAAACATGGAAATCAAGCGCAAAACTAAAGCAACTTGCCTTGGCGAAATTTGAGACCTACAATATGCTAGTTGTGTTCTGTCTGTCGACATCACGCTGGGCAAAAATTAATACGAGTAATACGTAACCCTTCCAAGCAATAAATGCTCATGGAATATTCTTGCATATGAATGCCATCGTTACTTGCAATTTTGGAGAAAAAACACGCAACGATGGAAATTGTTCTTTTTGCTGATTCCAGATCTGTTATGTGAAAATCAAGTATATTACGCCGATTATGCCGTGCGCGAGGCATTAGTTATCACAGTTCCTTTTGCACACATTGAGGTGCACTGTCATTCAAGGATCCGATTTCAGAACAATCGACTATTTTGTATGAAACCCGAGAGGAATGCATCCCTTGCATGCGTGTATTATTCGGAACAGTTGGCTGTGCTGCGTGTTACCACTACTGCACGAACCAACATTGTCTCATTTGTCTCCAGCAAAGCTGTGAACATACTCCGTGGTTAACCTTGGTTTCTTCACAAACCGGTTAATAAGATGGAGTTAAGATACGTTGCGTTTCTTTTGGTTCTTGGTATGGTAGCGAAATTGGCCGAATCTCAAGGTGAGTGAGCACTTTGAATTCTTTCATTCTTTCATGCGCGCAAAGTTGCGATCAGCATGGTCTTTACCATGACACAAATTCAAGTATTACGAACTCTCCTTTGCACCGCTGTATTCTTGTGATTGCATTGTATTTAAATGAACATGCACCAAAAAATAATGATGCCGACGGAGTAATGCGCGCATCGAAGATTTAATATTCACCGAGGCAAAGAATCTACCTAGTTCCAAATTTTCGCTTTGTATCAAAACAGACTACTACGCAGTCATAAGAAGCCTACTTATGTGTGTCGTTGAAAACTTATGCCTGATCATTTTAAGGGAAACTAATGTCTGAAACAAAGACTAAATTAGCCGCTTCGCGCCATTGATAAGCATGAGGTATTTGCAGGGTCTTTGAGGCAGTAGTTAAAATACTTCATTGCTCAAGCAATAATGCTTTGGTAGAAGAACGAAATAGCGTGATTCATGTATTTTGGTCAAGTGTCGAACTTAAAACTTGACTTGTACGAGAACGATTGTATGAATCTACTAACAGAGTGTCAGAAAATGGCCCTAACATTCGTCTTGTCACAGTCATGTTCCTTCTGTGCAGTTGGAAATAAGAATACGTTCTGATAACGAATTTCTCTATGATGTTTACCATTGCGAAGCAGTTGGGCCTGTTCCCAGCGACAACAAAGACCGCAGTGTTTCTGACCTCAGAAGGAGTTGCTGCTAATGCGGCTCGCATTACAATTTTTCCCCGCACGCTTTCGTTCAGACATTCAGCGCAAATATTGCAAAGCATGAATTCCACGTTTCGCTATATTTTTGAACGTTTCAAATCAACATAGAATCATTCTGTAACAGCTAGCGTGACTTCCGTGAGCAATACTGGGAATCGAGGCGCTGACGAACATATCATTGAGACAATAGATTATTGTACTCTCGAGTATCACCTCGCTCCGCCGTGTACCGCAATGGAAATAATGTTCACTTAACTAATAGCGACAAATATAGCTATATTAATTTTTTTGGTATTTTTTCAAAAGTTTTTTGGGAGATATTTTTAAAAGAAGTACAAATATTCCATTGCAAATGTGTGTTTTCATAATTAAGTGCCAAGTCTCTCCGCGGTCACCTCGGCCAAATGCTCAGGGACCGTTGTACGAAAGGTAGATAACGCTATTCGCCGGATAGCGATTTTTTGTAGCCTTCGTAAATTTCCCATCAATCGTTATGACAAAAAAATTACGACTGACATTGATAGATTAAATTCTCTAATATTTACATTGCTGACCAAAATGGAAGTTTCGACATTTTTTGTCCATTTTTATGAACGTTGCAAAATTCGCTATCCACTTTTCGAACAACCGACCCCAGTATTATTACACATTTACATACTCTAAGCAAACTGAATTGTACTGTTTGTACAGCACAAAAAATGACGATTGTCAAAATTTCACAAAATAGTTCAGAGAAGGAAATGTTTCTTCCGCATCCAAGACCTGTCTTGCGTACAAATTGAATGATCAAACTTACATTTTTAAAACTCATACAGACTTTGCGGTGCGGGGGAGTGTCTTACAATCTAGCTATTTTTTCAAGCTTGGATATTTTGCTATTTTAGCCGCACAGTCCATTGTAATGCCACATTTACCATTTAAAATTTTCGAAGACTTTAGTCTTTAAAGAATCAGTCACGCTAAAAGCATTCTTGTGATAAACGAGAAGTCTGCAGGAAGGTATCTACAACGACAAATATCCATATAAAGAGCTATTGATGGCAGTTTATTATGTTCTCAGAGATATAACTAGACGTTTCTTTGTGTTTGAACAGGGTTTTGAATCTAAAAACTCCACTACGCTTTTCCTTGAGCGCTCTACTTCTTCGCAAACTTTGTGTCTGCGGTATGATTTCGCTGGGAAGTCTAATGCTTTTAACAAATGTCGAAAAAAGGCAAACAATGATTGCAGTTTTGTTCATTTTAACGAGATTTTACAGCATTAAATGAAATTTGTTGCCATATGCTTTTTAATTTTTTGTTTCCTAGCCTTTACGGCTCTTTTTTCGGTGTAAGCTGTAAATATAAAGTCATAGTAATACATATAATGAAATGTACTTTTAAACCAAGTTTAATGACCTTTACTTCCAATCGGTGATTCAGCTTTTACTATTTTCGAGCATTATCAACCAATTTTGATCCACATATCGCTAACATTTATTTAACAAAGAAATACTCATACTGAAGGGATACGTCCATGAATCAACTATATCCCTGTAATATGAAGTATTGCACTTCTGAATGCTAACGTAAATTACGTAATTTCTGAAAAGAAATTGTTTTACTAAACAATGTTTTCCTCTTATTTATTTTTGTTTAGGCTCTGGATTTGTAAGTACAGTATTTATTACTATAGCCCATTTAGTTGACCTCTGCATGTGAGCAGTGACACAACATGATTGTATATTTTTAGCTGGCGAAAGGTGACAAGGGGGAACCAGGAGACCCTGTGAGTACAAAACAACTAAGTTTATGTATTTTATAACAAGGGCGTTATCCGCTCTTCGTCAGGCTCCCTGAGTCAGGGCCCTACACTTCATTGCATAAAAAATGCTGAAGAACGATGGGGATTGAAAGATCCTTCTGGTACACACACAAAGTAAAATGAAACTCTGAGCGCACAGTTGTACTCAGCTTTGCAAAATGATTTACTAGCACAGTCAGCATTAGCACACATAAAACTGGAAAGGGTGTATGTGTAATTTTGTGTGCAGGAGAAAGGCGTATCTGACAAAACTTTGTTCAAAGCACTTCTGCAATCTGATCGGTGCTGAAATTTAAGTCTCATCCACTTGAGCTGATTCCTGAGTTCTCTATAGCATCGTTAATGACATGTTCGTATATAAGGCAACATTTCTAGTTCTCATCAAAAGTTCAAAAATAGTTTAAAGGAAGTGTGAACTGTAGTGATTTTAAGTCATTCCTAAGATGTCTGGGTTTGACAAGTGAATTGGTCTGCGTACCTAAACTAACATTGCAGTGCGGCTTTTATGAAATTTGACATAGCACAACAAGCAATTTGCTGCTCCAATTGCAACAGTAGATGAAGAGTTTTGGCGGCTATCAGAAGTCTGCTTGTTCACAAAGTGATAGATTGATGTTGTGTTTAGATGGTGTAGATGTTTTTTTGATATTTACCAAATTGTGGTAGAAATTTATAGATAAGTTTTCAAGGTGAAAAACTCAGTGTTTAATGCTTATGAGCCTGAATATTTCTGTTGGTATGCTGTGGACTGTCTCAGCAAGTTTGTCTCTGTTTTTGTGCTAATTTGTTCTTGTGTTTTAGGGCGCTCCTGGCCCTCAGGGGGATCCTGGGCAACCAGGTCCCCAAGGACCACGAGGTGGAGATGTAAGTTGTACAAATATTTGGTGGTGTAATCAATTTCTCTTTGTTATCGATGAAGATTACAGGATTTCCAATATTTTCATTTTGCACGGTAGAATTTGTACATGTACTAATCAGTTTAGATCACTGTGTACTTTAGACATAAGGTTTTCATCATTGAGGTTGCAGGAAGGTCATTTTTCTTTTTAGGGTGACGCAGGTATAACTGGACGAAGAGGTGTTCCTGGTCCTCCTGGTCCCCCTGGCCAAGGTGGTGGAGCGACAACTGGAGTAAGTTACATTTTTCACCTGAACATGCATGTCAACTTGCCGAAGACTCTCACAATGGTGGAAATAAAGCAGAAGAAAGTTTTTAACGAGTCTATCATACTGTACTTAGTGATGTAGGTTTGCATGTGGATTTAGATGTTTACTCCCTGTGTCACCAGTAGTCAGCATTCAGAATTTGGCTAACAATTTATGCTGTTATGACTTTAAACACATTTGAAAAGCTAAAGAACTGTGCACATGATTTAAGTTTCCATCAAAAAAGCTAATTTTTCAAATTATGACTAAATTTTGCTGTATTTTGGTTAGTTGATTGTTTTTAAAATTACTTCCTGACCTTGAAAAAACCCGGGTGATCCATTTTCCAAAATAACTGCCTCTCTCATCTACGTAACAAGGGCCAGTTTGGCAATCTGATGACACTAGTTTTGTCTAAGTAGCTCTATTTATAATTGAAGCGCCACGAAGTGTCTAGGTAGACATACTATGTGGTGAGTCATGAACAGCTGATATCAGGTCCAACTAAGTTTACATGTTATTCTTCTTGTGTAAATATTTTACTGCACCACCTCATTATCTGATGGTGTATAATATTTCTCTAATTCGTTTTTATTTGTGATTTTAGAATATAATTCACAGACCAGGACCTCCAGTAAGTGTTTATGCCTCAGAGGTAGTTGCGTATTTAATGACCCTACTTAAATGGTTCAGTGATAGTAACTTGAGTTGTGGGCAGGGTTCGAAATAAATCTGAAAAAATGGTTCGTGATTTTTTCGTAAATTTAGCCGGAAACGCCTAAAAATTTTCGCCAGTTGAAATTGCTGTTCAACGTTAGCATATCAACGGTTAAAAACGCGTCACATACGATATTTACAAATCTGTCTGATGATGTGAATTTCAACCCATAAAAAATCTAAGATATACATATTTGCAAAGAAATAAAGCGAATCCAGGTAGTATACTCAGATAAAATTGTGAAAAATTTGTTGAAGGTCAGACGTTAAACACCGGAAATCTTATTCTGATAACGCAAATGCCGCGAATTTGAAATGTTCGCAGATCACTTTATTACATTATATCACTGTTTGCTACACAGCGAATTTTCTCCATTTATGCAGATTAACAAATTCTTGTGCGGTGAACAACTGCTAACAAGTAGTTGGTTCGTGATTTTCACGAATTTCTCAAAATTCCGTTCGTGAAGATCGTGATTTGATTCGTGATTCACGAATCACGAATCGTTATTTCGAACCCTGGTGGGGAATTGAGCCCTTATTACATGACAGGGGCTAGTTAACCAGGCAAAATGCATGTTTTGCTGTGAATACTTTCATTGATTTGGACACTGATAGTTGCTATACACTACATTTTTGGTAGTTGTAGTCCCTTTGATTTTTTTAATTACGTAGTTGAATAATCCTGGTTGTATTTTTATTGGTTAATTACACATAGTGTACTTATGACCTTAATGCTACTGCTGTAGCTGTAAAGTTCACTGCAGTTCTTGATTCAAATTATTGTTGTTTACTAGGGACCCCCTGGTCAAGCTGGTGCAGTTGGTCAACCTGGCCGAGCTGTAAGTTGGTTTCATATCGTTTTAAGTAAAGTGTTTTCATGAGATAAATAAAAGAAAAACAGTTTTAATAATCAGATGGATGTGTCTCCCCAAGGTTCATGAGCAAAATTGGAAGAAAGAGCAAACTGGTGCACTAGGCATAAAACGTTTTTCAATCAAGGGCAATTCAGCCAAGTAAATTATGAGGGAAGATGAAGTTAGGAAGGGAACATGCATCGAGACCCTAAGTGTTGTAGCCAGAGCAAAAATAATGCGAAAAGTGCGAACATTCAGTAATTAAATATTGGAATTTGCTTCGTTTAGTTCTCAATGTGCTACAAGTTATTAAGATATACACACTTTTTTTTCAAACTAAACTGTATGCAAGTTATGTGTTGCTAAGCTCAAATTCTTGTTGAGATCAATGGGGAGGGAACTTTGTGGTGCATTGCCACTTGTTGGGTTGATTTGTAATAGCAGTCAATGCATCATGTGAGTTTGCCCATTGTATTTTTAGTGACACTTTATGCAATACTGATAGTGTATAGCTGTGTTTTTGCCCCATCACTGTACCATTTTGAAAGATTTTGATAGTGTGTTTTACAAAGTAATAAAGAAGTTCTAAGTACAGTATTCATTAGTGTCTGTGCTATTGTCTAAAGTTGTTCCTCTCTCTTAGGGATACAAAGGTGCAGCTGGACCGCAAGGTCAACCAGGTTCAAGAGGTCCACCGGTATGTCATATATTTGAAATATGTCAAAAGTGTGCTGAGCCTTAAGACCATGTTACAAAATCCACATTGTGACACATATCAATTTTGTAATGAGAACATTTTATGCAAAAACAAGGATTGAAATTTCTACACAACATTGTCCACCATTCTGACAGAACTTTTGAGCTTTCAATCATTCAGTGCACTTGTGTTTAACAAGAGTCAGGAGTAGCCAGAGCAGCACAGTGGTTTTATATTGAAGAAAAATGGGGTGGTAAAAGTAAAGCATGTTTTGTACAGAGTTGAAGTATGATACAGAACATCCATGCTTGATCAATCACCGCTATACAGTGGATGGTTCAGAAAAAAACTATGTATATTTATTTCATGTTTTAGGGTGAACCAGGGCAGTCAGGAGCTACTGGTGATCCAGGAACACCTGGAGAAAAGGTATGAATTTTTCTTGGATAACAAAATTATTTTCCGTAATTTATGTCCAAGTATGAACTCTGTTTGGATGCAAACTTGAACCATGAAACCTGGAGGAGTGTGAAAATACCATATTTATTTGACTAAGCCCATAACCTTAAATTAGCGCCCACCTTAACTTAGCATAATTGGGCAAGGGCCAACCTAAGTGAAAAGCATTGAGATGCACTATAAGTTAAAAAGTTGGTTGAAGTTGGACAGTTTTTGAGTTGAATTCAGTGTCATTAAAATTGACTGAAATTGTAAGTACGCTGCTAAAACTGTACCTACATATTAGTGCTTGTTATGTTATCCCTTATTTAAGATACTGGCAAATGAATCCTGAATATTGTTAAAACCTAGTGAGTGCCCGAAATTTAATAAGCGCCTAACTCGAATAAATGGTCAATGTCAGTAAATATTTAGTAAGCGCTCACTATGCTTATCGAATGAATGCACTTATGCAAACAGTCAGAACTTTATGAATCGATACCTCTATAAAGCGAGGACCTCTACCACAGTTCCCATTTGTTTACATAAAATATTTTGTCTGTTATCATAGCCCCTATTAAGTGAACATCCCTTTTAGGCCAACATCTTGGCGAGGTTGCAAATGTGTCATCTTTAATAGTAGAGTTGGGCGGTATACCGGTATTTCTAGTTATTCACGGTCTTTAGTGGATACCGGTATGGCGGTGTTGGTTTTGACATTATACCGGTATACGGTTATCGGCAGCATACTGTCGAACAGCAAGAAGAGTTCACAAACGAAAAACAAACACCATGTATGCGCATGTGAAATAGGGTATAGCCTATAGATTAGATTTTGAAATATTGCGGCATCGTTAATTCCTTGAACTTGACATAATTTCAATCAGTAAAACTAAACTTTACGACTGCAGGTGATTATATGAAAACAAGGATTGTTAAAATTAATCATTTTCTTGAGAGTTTGCCTTTAATTTTTCGGACAATAGGTGGAAACTTCATTTACTGTAGACCACTCATTTCTCTGGAAAGATTTTGACGGTACACCAGTATACCGCGATATTTTAAAAATACCGTAACCAGTATTGAAATTTCAATACCGCCCAACTTTATTTAATAGCGAACTGTATTATGAAACTTTCGTACTCAAGGGAACGATTGAAAAGCTTTCTGTCCCATTTCCTGCATATTGATCATGGGTCATGCTAACTATCTTCGAAGAACCAGCGCCTCTGCTACAGGAACGTACACTACAGCGCTTTCATTCTAATCGTTTACCAAATTGACCTCTCCCATCTAGTTTTTATTGCAGCGCTAAGCAAAAGCTATTGTTCATGACAACGATTTTCTAATTTTATTTCAAAATGGTTTAGGGCTCACCTGGTGGGCCAGGTTATCCTGGTCGTCGTGGTATCGAAGGGTCTCCGGTAAGTTTAGGCATACTCATTGTCTTTGTTTCATGCATATGTTATAGGGCTCCATGACAATTTATGTAACTTTGATAAAATCGTAAGCAAAAAACAAAAAGAGCTGTTTAAAACAATACCACATTTGACTGTGAATCAGTTGCCTAGTGCATTATTACAGTACTATTAGACAAATAATAATACAGGCGTTTGTAACCCTGAACAAGTTCAATTGTTAATGCCGCACGTGATTTTTTGGCATTATTGGCGACTTGATTTTCTGTGCTTAAGTGATGTGCTAATCGTTTCTGGACTTCACTAAATTAAAGTCTGCCTTTAAAGGTTTACTATTAGAGTATAAATGCTGTATTAGGGAGTGTAAAACGCGTAAAACTCTAAGAGATCGAGTTAGTTGTCACAGCCTTACAGTGAAAATTACGGTTAAAAGAAACTGCTTAAATGGAAGATAATTGAACAATAGCATGCTTTGACCTTTTCGTCATCTACAACAGCATCTGGGCACGCATAGCTGCAATGTGTTCCAAATTGGATCCATGAATGAGTAACCAATTTTTAATTGACAACAGGGTTCAGATGGCACAAAAGGGGAGAAAGGTATTCGTGGATTTAAGGGAGATCGTGGATGGCAGGGAGATACTGGACCCCAGGGAGAACCTGGAAGCAAAGGAGATAGTGTAAGTTTGAGATCTTGCATGCTGAATTGCAGATGTGTAATTTTACATGATATATTTTATTGTAACTTATTTGACTAGCGTACATTCTGTTAACCTTTGGTGATAAACTCTCTCATGTATAAAACCACATCATGCATTTTAACTATTGTGACATTCAAAGTATAGGCCCCCCCAAATTAGTGCCTCTGCTAAATGCAAGTACTCCTTCATGTATATATATATGTCCAGCATAATGTCTAACTGTCATGACATTCTATAAATGTAACTCCCCCTTTCCCCAAACATAAATCCCCTTTATGAAAATTCTTTATATTATACTAGCGTTTATATTGGTCTTGCCTTGTACAAAAGAAAAGCACCTTGCGATTTAACTAAGTTTGAAAAATTTTGATGATTTTTGTAAGCGTTTCTGTTTACAAAACATTGTAATATCCTCTTTGATCAATGCAGATTTATCGTATTGTACATGTTGTTAGTATTGATTGTTTTGTTTGGTATAAATGTTTCTTACACTTGAACAGTAGTTACAGAAAGTAAGGTCCGTTTTCGGCCCTCCCCCATTTCTTCTCATGTGTAGTCCCTTACAAGATTGTTTGCAAGACTATGATAATTACTACAGGACTTTCACCGCAGGAATGAGTTGCTGTGTATTCTTTGTGTGAAACAATAATAAACTAAAAACTATGTTATGACTTGTGTCACAGGATATAGATATCATGCCCGGGTCAGGAACTCTGCATTCAATGCTTTCACAAACAAGCAAACTATTGCACTGTTGAAACAACTGTACTGAAATTGCTAATGCAAGGTTTTGTGGGAACACCGTGTAGATTGTTTTTATGCAGAAACATATATTTATTTATGCATGCACTGAAATTACTTTAGATTTAAACTTTTCTGAAGCAAAGAAGTTCATCTGCTCGAACTTTCCCTTTTAAAAATCAGTATTCCAACATTGAAAATAGTGTTGTACTGGGATGGCAGGAATTTGTTAAATTATGACCAGCTGACAATTGAAAGAAGGAAATGAAAAGCGAAAAATGTATTCTGAAAAAAAACATTGACATCTTGAGAACACTATTTTTATAAATTCGAACAAGACAAATTTGAAGGAATAAATTTCCGTCGTTATTCATTGGGTACTTCTAGAATAAAATTAAATTTATAGTTTCAACTCTTGCATCTTGTTTCAAAAATGTAGTGCATTGTGTTTGAAGACGTCTTCTGTTTTTTGAGAAAATGATACTTGTTTTCGTAGAAGGTGACATGAGTAGTTGGCAAAGGACAATTTGCATGGTAGACTAAGTGTTGATATGGCCAAAAAGGGGAGCATCGATTTACTTCTTGCTACAGTAGTTACTGCACTGCAAATGTGCGTCTTAAATTCAGGAAAGCTGCGAAGTTTATTTGCCAAATTTGAAATATGGCACAAATATAGCTCTACACTGTTAGCAAGTGTTGTGCGTATTTCTCAAACATTACCCTGATGCAAATTATCCATTATTCTCTGCGACAGTTGCAAGATTTAATTATCATAAACTGGAATGTTTTCTGACTAAATTTGTTTTGCATATCCAAAGTGGACGTTTGGTACACTGGAAATATTAAGATACTGAAGTCTCGAACACTGCATGGGTTTTGTTTAAACCTTGATATATCGAGGGTTTTGGTCAAGTGTTCATGCAGCCAGTTCATGTGAAACTTTGGATGGTATGCAACATCTGAGTGAGAAACATGCGTTTATTGTTTATTAGGGAGCTCGCGGTGTTGAAGGTAAAGATGGACGACCAGGAAATCCAGTAAGTACAAAGCATACTGATTGTGCTGTAGACTTAACGTTGTGGACAGCAGTTTTCAAATTTTCCCATAACCTACTTGATGTTGTATTTGGATATTATAGTTGAGCGTGTGCAGTCGTTAGGCTTAACCAGGGCAGTACTAAAACTCATAGACATGAAAGATGAGTTGTACATGTCAAATTTTGAAGTTGTTACTCTAAACAATACGCTACAAGAGCATTGACATTACTGCATCGTACATTTTTCTATGGTGACGCATTGAAAAATTTATATGGCTCTGTAGCGCAATAAAATTTTTCTGCAGATAGTTTGGTAATCATTTTTTGTTCGCGTTAGGGTCGAGATGGCGAACCGGGACAGAAAGGAGATCTAGGTGCTACTGGCGAACGGGTTGGTATTTGAAAATTTCCTGGGGAAAAAATTGTAACATTCCGTCCATGTCTTAGCTTCACTGTTAAAACATTTTATATTTTTAGGGTGATCCTGGTGAGCCGGGGCCAACAGGACCAGCTGGTTCACCTGTGAGTAATATAACAAGTGATATTAGTATACCTGGTTATTAGTGCAGTTTCGCTAAGTAAATATGCAGCTGTTTTGCTTCATTATCAAGTATTGTTTGGGAAATATTTCCGCGCGAAAGCCTGCTCGCAGCCTGGAATTTTTAGAAGGGGATAATTCCAGTCTGCTAAACTGCGAGCATAATCGTGTTCCGTGACGTAGTCATGTTTGTGCATAATTAAATAATTCTGCATGACTCATCTCATCACGGCACGACTAAAGTTGATTTCCGGCACCTGAAAGCTCTAACCTCGAACATGAATATTTATGGCAGACGAAAAAGCAGTTCTCTCTGACCTTCCCAATAGTTGTGTATTGTGTTTCCGTGTGATTAAACTCTCGCATGAAAGATATTTAATCGATGGCGAGTCTAAATTTAACATGAAAGAAGCCTTTAGGCAATTACCGTTCGCAGTACCGGTACAATGTTTAGAAAAAATGAGAAAAAGAACGAATCTTCTTTCTCCTTTTGTTCGGGATAAAGCTCCTTGATGTTGAACGCAGAACAAACACTAGCAAGTGCGTTGGTCCGGCGATCACTTTTAAAAGAAATACTGCTTAGGTTTCTGGACGCCATGCTCGCAAATTAAAATAAATAAAGCATTCCTTCCACGTATAATTCATTATCATAATTCTAATTTTACACCAATTATAACTATTCTTGAAAATTCTTATATATAATTTCTAAATCAACCAATGAGCGAAGACTACTTATATCTTTGTAAATGTACGTCACGGGACACGATTATGCGCGCAGTTTAGCAGACTGGAATTATCCCTTTCTAAAAATTCCAGGCTGCAAGCAGGCTACCGCGCGACAGCAATGTACAGCCTTTCTGATTGGCTCTGACAGTTGATGTAAGAGCTCAACAATTCAATTGTGGAGTTAATTAAGTTGACAATGGATGATTCAAGCTATACGCTAAATTTTGATCCGGGAGCTTGAGAAGAACAAAATCCAGCAGCACAGCTGGGAAGAAAATCTTAGAATCAGTATAATAATTTCAAAGACTGGTTGCAAATTTTTGCAAAATGTGTTGCAAAATTAGTCTCGCGAATTTCGTAGATTTTGTGCATTTTTCATTACGCGCGGGAAGAATAGCTGCTTGTATTCAAAAGTGGTAACTTTTTGCAAGAAAAAAATGCGGTGTTCGAAATTTGCGAACTCTGCACTGATATTTTTATTACATTTTTCAACCGAATTGTTCATTTTTGGTAATTTCAGCATGTTCTTTCCACCTGGAGTTATACGCTTCTTTCTTCTCGCCTTGATTAAAATTTAGTGAAAAGTGTGTCTCAAAAAAACGGAAATACTGACGAATGTTCTTTGCTGAGGTGTTAATTAAACATGTTACTTGTGTTTGATTCCTTTAGGCCCGGTTCAAACGTCGAACTTTTCATGTGCCGAACTTAATTCAGTGAATTCTGCACATGATTGGCGCGACGTCTGAATAAAAAAGGCACTGTGCTTATAGTATTACGCACGGCCGAGGCGTGTTTCACGCCTGGTTGAGGCGTGCTTCACGCCTAAAGCACATGTAGATTCAAACAACCGCGCGTCACATGAGCCATGCATATTGCCATTGCACTAATTAATATTAAATACGTGTACGACATTCTTCCCGGGATTCAAATAGCAACAGCGCGCGATGCGGATGATGGCACGGCTCATGAACGCACGCCTGTTTAAATCTAACAGTGAAGTTTTTCTATTTGAGTCGAGTGAAGTAGCAATTAAGTTCGGCACATGAATAGCACGGCGTCTAAACCGGGCCTTGTGATGTTATGCACTAACATGCAAATTTTGCATTTTGATCGCCTTCAGTCTCGTTTGGTCATTCAACGTATGTCCCACTTGAAAAATTTTGCTTTGTTTCCCATGTTCTTTTCAAAAGGGTGCTTTTCGACAGGCTGATTTTAGCGGAAGAGTATGTGGTCATGTTTTGCCGTTGTAAAATAAAAAAGATATCATTGGAAACCTAAAAATCTCTTTTTCCCATGTAAAAATTAAATCGTTTAAATCAATATATGATGGATCATAGCGTGTTGAAATTTCACTAAGTTTTTTTTTGTTTTGAGACGCACTGTATAGCGGGGATCGTCCATTGTTTCACTTTGTTTATCTTGTCGCAAAGTTTTCGCTCGAGGGCATGTACTATTCTACAAATTTCATCATGGAGTATGATTTACTCTGTATTGATACTATTATGATATGATATATTTTATTGGTTACCCTGCCAAGGCTTTTATAACCAATTTACAATTGAGTGCAGCTTTGTGGTATTTACTACGTCTAGGCGCATATTTAACCTAACCTGTTTAACTCTATAATTTTTCTAATCTGGTTGTTCTAATCCACCTGTCAACTTTCTTTGTAGTAAGAAACTAGAGTGTCCGGAGAAAACCTACGACTTTCAGCAGAGTAGTTGACGAACTTTTTTCCTACGAAAAAATTATATTTGTGCTGAGAATCCAACTTGAAGCTTCCTTGGTGAAAGGCATATGTGCTTGCGAGTGCGCCATATAAGACGCATAATAAGCGTTGTATTAACGGTACTTTTCTAAATAACAGGGTGTGAAAGGTCCGCAAGGTGCTGCAGGTCCCAACGGTGCTCCAGGTGAAGCTGGTGCGATTGGTGAAACTGGTCCACTAGGTGATGAAGGTCCAGAGGTAAACAATATATGTTTTCACTATTTGGTCGACTTTGCTTTATTAAATTGACACTGAACTGGAACTGCGATACTTAAGTCTAATAATAAGAGTAGCATAAGCGTAACGTCGTTGGTATTGTAGAAAATAGTATTTATTAGGTAAGTACAAGAATATATAAAGGTCCCTTTTACACTGAACCGGTTCTGCCGAGTTAACTTAAAGTTCAACCATTTACAGACGAATTTAGTGCTAAAAACAACAATTTTAGAACAAGATTGAACAAAAACAGTAAGTCTAACAAGTTTCAAGAGTAAACACGGCTGGAAGTGGTAGAATTCAATACTGTGACTGCGAAATAGGATCTTGTGTAAATGGGGCCGCGATACTAGATTAATGGTGTTTCCTGCCGGGCCTGCAACTCCAAAAATAAAGTGCTTAATAAGCTTTCCGTTGTACTACCAACGTCGAATGACTGCTTGGTGAGGAAAAAACTGTTGAACCACCGAGCTAGCAACAGTATGGCAAAGATAATTAATTTGTTGAAAAGGGGACGAACACTAACTCAAGGTTTCGACATGAAATAGAAAATCGAAAAAGATGGGGGGCAAAAAGACTCGCTTTACATGTTTTGCCTAAGGTTTTTAATACAAAGGCTGAAGTGGGAGTCATTGAAGTGAATTTCAACAAAATGTTTCTACTCAATATATTGCTGCTTTATAGTTAGGTTATCAAATCATCTGGACCGTGTCGTATAGTAAATATGGGCTTGCCAATGTAAAATATTTCCTAATTGTAGGGCGAACGTGGTCAACCAGGAACCGAAGGTGCTGCTGGTGAACAAGGAGATCAAGTTAGTGCTTACATATAAATATGCTTAAATGTACCCAAAAGCTCATCTGAAGTTCGGCATAGTATAGCAAAAGTAAGGCTACTTTCGACTGGCGCGTTTATGACGTCCATGAACATCCTTGTAAAAGTTTAATTCATCAAATTTTGTACTTTTGAAAAAGCTCACCAATATAGAGACAAGCAGATATTAACATTAAGAATTCTAAACACTTCTTCTTGTGGTTGTTTATAAAATGGTATTTATTACAATTTAAATTTTTGTGTGGATATACTTGGGTGTGGAAAACCCGTAACTGGCAAACAGCCTTTAGCAAGAAATATTGGTGCATGATAGTCATCTTATTAAATGCCAAGAGTCTTTTCTCTGACGAGTGAGAGGAATATCAGATAGAAGAATTCAGAGTAAATAGCCTTTAAAGAGTTAACAAGAGAGATTCTCTGATGGTTTAGAGTAATTAACTCATTAAATGGAAAGAGTTTTGCTCTGCCTAGAACATTGTCTGGGAGCAATTCTGTGAAACTGTTAACAATTTTTTAACCATGCTACGTGGTTATATGATAATTAAGTACAAAATATGCAATTTTCGTAGCTTGAGCTTCTTGCAAACTTTCGTTAAATTTAACTATGTTTTTTTTATAAATGCCACCACATTTTAAAATAGTGAGTAGACGTATAAAAATTTTAGAAATGACTACCATGCAGTAGGCAAAAATGTAATGTGTGAATAAACTTGTTTTCACATGGAAGTGTAAACTAATTTAACACATAGGCTGTATGTAAATCTTGCTACCTGTATTTGTAGGGTGAGCCTGGTGCACCTGGACCAGTTGGAGCGAAAGGAGCTACAGGTGATCCTGGTGAGCAGGGAGGCCAGGGATTGACGGGTCCTCCAGGTCAACAAGTAAGTCAATTGTTTTACTGTTTGGTTAAGCCTGGGGTAACTTTCGGTTAGAAATTTTAACAGTGAATTCAGCAAACATTTTAAAAATTATTTTATTGTATCGTAGTGATATTTTATGTTATAAAGTACACGAAACGATTTCTTTGACAGCGTGTGGTGATAGTTGCTTAAAGGGGATATTGTTAAATATTATGCGCAGAAACAGCTCGGGAAATTGAGCTCCTACGTTCTATTAGTTAATGACATTATTGTATTCATCCAATTTTTTTCACCCCATGGACTTGCATGTGCATGTAAAATCGAATTGGCCTAAGCCTCAAGCTTTGTGAAATAGCTTCTTTTTATTGCTAACAGGGTTCCATCGGTGAAGACGGACAGCCTGGCGAAGATGGTGAAAGGGTGCGTTTAAATATTTTTTGCATCATGTTTGTATATGGGATTATTGAAGACTACGGCTTCATTCCATATGATCACTGTAGTTGATCGTCCTTCTGAGCAAATTGCATGGTACATTCATGCTTATACTGTATGAACTTTGTGCCAAAGCTCTTTGCTACCAAGTGCCGGCACAACAGATTCATAAAATGCACTAGAAAGTAACTTAATATTTACTGTGAATTTATTGAACAAAAGTTTATTTCAATGAACACTTACATAAAAGGTGCCATAAAACAAACAAGGCTAAATCGTAGAATCATAGTTGGCGTCATACGAGAAATAAAATGGTACTGCTATTGGACGATGTTGGTCAAAAGCTGATTGGACGACAAAAGCTTATCCAGGTTTTTAAGTTGTCCGAGAGTGTCGAACCTCCATTACGTTGGGCGACCCTTTATTAAGGGGCCGCCGTCTAATGAAAGGTCGCAAAAAGTGCCAAAGTTTGTAATACAAATTCTACCGTGTAAATTATCACTCAATTAAGCAGCTACCTCCATTAAGCAGCCTTGGCCCTCCAAGCAGCGGCCCTAAATGATGTTTGCATTGCTCATACCCTCTTTCGGCCAGCATGCTTGGTTTACTTTGTGGAACCTATTTTTGTGAGAATTGCTGTTAAAAGTTGAGCTGAAATGGATCAAACTTGGCTTCACTTGCTGTTGAATATTTAGAACATGTGATTTGACCGTTCAAGCGGCTTTACAACTCATTTGCTTTGAAACATTCATGTACTTCACGTCTAAATTGTGCTGTTGCGTTCCTTTGTTTAAAGGCCACGCATACTAACAGCTACCCTGCCGATTCCCTAGGGTGGCTGCCTGATGGAAGCTTGACTTTGTGTAGACATCTGCTCGTTGTATTAGTGATAATGTATTATATTTTATTTTGTATTTTCTTTTTCAGGGAGATGATGGATATCCAGGTGCAGCTGGCACCCCTGGTGACAATGGAGAGCCTGTAAGTTAAACGGTACACCACTGTATATAATGTACTGGAATGCATTTGCAGTATTTCAAGTGTCAAAGTTACAGTATTACAACGAAAAGTAGTTGTACCGGATGTTCGATAGAACACGTACAGGAATGTTGCTACAAAAATAAAATTCTAATGAAAAATTGAAGAACAGATGAAATGGGGTAAAAATTAGACGAAAACTTTACAAGATACCGCTACACATTGATATAAAACTTCGAGTTCCTATGAGTATTTCGTATTACAGCATTTGCATGTCATTTAAACAAAAGAGAAGAACATTAGAATGATCGGTGTTTCAATAACGCCCAAAGAACGGCAATAGCGCTATTTGAATATCAATTGTGCTAGTAAGGAAGTTCAACAACAACACCTTATTATATATTCCGTAAAGTGAAAATCAATAGAACGAAACGAAGAACAATTGCGTGAACTTATTAATCATTAACATTTTCGGAACAACCCTAGCAATAAATCAAACTACATTTAACTAAAACAAATATTCATTTACACTAAGGCATACAAAGTATAAGTAGCATCCTGACCCATATGCATTTAATGTTTGTCTGTTCACACAACAGCAATATATGTACAATATCTTTTTATCCCCTGGATGTGTTCTCTTGCAAGACATTGTGGCAAGTAGGTCTGCCTAAGTCTGGCCCATGCCGTACATTTCGCAACGGTTAGGCATGTTCATATTTCGTTCAGCAGCTACTATAAACACTTGTCTTCGAAATTCACCTAAAGGCAGTTGTGCATTTCTCGCTCCTTGTCTGTTATTCATCGAAGTTGAATGTGAGGAGGGGAAATGCCTTAATGTTGGCATTAAGGCAGCTAATGGCTTGTACAGGATTCAGGAACGGGTAATACGGAGGGAGCATCTTCACATGGATATCATCTGTTGCGTCGGCTGTTCCTCTATGAACTATCTTTTTTTGGTTAATTATGTATATCAGAAGGCAGCTGAGTTCAACGCGACTACATTTTCTCCCTTTGTGTATAATGAATATTTGTTTTAGTTAAATGTAGTTTGATTTATTGCTATTGTTGTTCCGAAAATGTTAATGATTAATAAGTTCACGCAATTGTTCTTTGTTTCGTTCTATTGATTTTCACTTTACGGAATATATAATAAGGTGTTGTTGAACTTCCTTACTAGCACAATTGATGTTCAAATAGCGCTATTGTCGTTCTTTGGGCGTTATTGAATCACCGATCATTCATTAGAATGAATTCTTCTCTTTTGTTTAAATGACATGCAAATGCTGTATTATACATTGCAGTAAAAACACGCGTTTTGATTGGCTAATAGCCTACTATTAATTCTAGCAATCTCGTAACCTGCAGATAATTCAATTATCTGCATGCAGATAATTCAATTATCTGTTGGTAGCCCGCGATTGGCAATACTGCGGATTGTTTTTATGCAAAAACAGTTGAAAATTCGAAACAAGAAATAATAAAAAATACATTACGCATCGTTTTTTTATTGCAATGTATAATAAAACAATTATTGAATTCGGTTTTTGTGATATGCAGAATTCTCAAGGTCTCGGTAAGTGTTACCAGCCTCGCCTACGGGTCGGCTGATATGACTTACCTTGACGTTGATAATTCTGCATATCACAAAAACCTCATCCAATAATTGTTTATTAGTGGTAGCGAGTTCTACAAATCTGACTGTAGGAGTCTAGCATGCATTGTAATAACACGGAAGAAGTAACTTTTAGCTAATGGATTAAAGAATACTTATAACTGGAGAGTATACAGCTAATCTGATTAAACAGATATGTTTTCAGTTTTTTTCATGTATTGATGAAATATATTTGTGCACTAACCCCTAGCCAAGGATGGAATTCTTGAGCATACATCAATAATTTTTAGTGTGCATAGACTCAATATTTATCATATTTTGCATGTACATATCGTATTCTAAGTTCATTGTGTGTTTTAACCTAAGGCGTGTTATTGATGGGCTTTATTCCTCATTAGATACTCTGCGTGTGCGTTGCAGTCAGCAGCATTTCAAAAGCTTGGAAAAAAAACACTGTTGTTTTTGTTCCCTCGCTTTGTCAAGTTGCTTTTCAAGTTTTCATCAATTTTGAGGCGGGTGTGGACAACTGCAAACAGCGTAACATCAAGAGTGTTTTAAGAAAAGGGAATTTGTTTGCAAAACCAATACCTGTCCACTTGGTTTCTGATGAAATGAAAAAAATATGGAATTCTCTGCTTTTTTTTTATTCTTGAATTCTTTTCGTCGATATGCTGTTAATGTTCTGCAACGCTATCGTGTGTTAAGAATTTGGCATTTATTTCTAACATCAGAACATCGTAAGAATTGAGTGCTCTTCGTGGAGAAAAACTTTAAAATAGCTGAAACTTCGGTGTCACACATGTGGATGACCTACATGACCGCCTAAACATACAAATCTTGTCACTGACACTAAGTTTGCTAATCGCTGTCTATATCGTTTTGCAAGTACGAGTTCTAAGTGTTGCCCTCGCAGGCAGCTCGTTTGCTGGGGGGGGGGGAGTACGGTAGATGCTAGGTGAGTGCTCAACTCAGTACAATTTTCTTTAGGGTGAACAAGGAGCGGCAGGTCCTGACGGGAATGATGGCCCACAAGGAGAACGGGTTCGTGCACACTTTTTCAATGTGAATGCTTTGCCTGGTCAAGCTAGTACAGTATTCTCTTAACTGAAAATTTGATTCAAAGTCATTATTACTTAAAATTCAGTACGGTGCCACAAATTTTTAAGCAATTGAAATGAGTAAAGTTCTTAGCTAGGCACATGGATAAATTGCAAATCTAACGAGCAAATGAGTGCAGATGTTCCAAGAATGCTTTAAAGCCAACACACCCGACGCGATTTTTCGACTTTCATTGACTATTAACTTTGATTGTAGTTGAGATTCTCCAGATATCCAAAACATGAAATAATATTTCTAGTAATATAGTCTACATATCTTTTAAAATTTTCTTCCATGGATAGATTTATTTGCTTTCAAAATTTAAAAAATCGCGTCGCGTTGCCGAATCTTGTCCGGTTTGTGTGTTGGCCTTTATGCGCGAACATTTTATTAAAGCGTTGCTTTTTGCTACTACTGTATGAGCAACCTTTCGTTAGCGTATTGATGTACATTCGAAAACAGGTTGGCCTATCGAGAAACAACTTAGTACTGAATCGCTACCGCGCGTAAATAATTTTAAATAAATATATAAATGAATATATTTTAAGGGCTTTTATAGTCATATAAAACAAATAAAATTTTAGCACTTTCAATGAAAAGTTTTTTACACTATTAAATAAATTTCATTGTTTTAGGGTCAAACTGGCGTTCCCGGACCTCCTGGAAGAATTGGTGATCCTGGACCCAAGGCAAGAGATTAGAAATTTAAAGTTAACCAGTGCTAGATTGAATGCACGTCTTATATTCTATTTCATTCTAATTTGTATATTGTACACCATTGGTATAGAATATAGTATGGAGGTTTCGTCTTTACAGCGATGTAGATAGGAGTTAAACTGGCGTGTCTGACTCGCTCAAACTACTACAATATGTCTAAAAGAAACGGAATCTCTTATTCGTACATACATTTCCAATAAGTGCATTGCATTTCATATATAGGTAAAGCATTACAATTTCGGTAGAGCTGCGCCTCCATGGGTGAAGAGTAAAGCGACAAAATAAGTGCAAGTCTCGTGAAATACATGTTTTAAGAACTTGCAACAAAGGAATATTTGATATTTTTAAAATCCTGCGATGAGATATTTAATTAATTCAAAATATATTAAACTATAGTTTGAAATTCATGCATAAATTGTTTTCGTTTTTTTTTCGAGACACTATTATTGATTATACATGTTGTTGTGGTGACCGATAATTAGCCCGGTGTTGTTTGAGTCTTCCTTTTAATAAATATATATGTTACAAATTGTATTTCTATATAGGGTGCTAGTGGTGTTCGTGGTATTATTGGGGCCAAGGGTCCTAAAGGCCCATCTGTAAGTATAAATTGAGACACTGTATTTCACTTGAGTTTCTTCACCCAAAATTTCCCATAATCCAGTTAGTTTTTGAAGCTCTGCAAATCTTGTTGATCTGCAGTAAACATTTTGTTGATTTTCTATAAGCTACAAAGTGGCTCCTCGTAACGCTTTTCCTAATCGCACACTCTTTTACCGTAATTTTAGGGCCAAAAAGGTGAACCTGGATTGTCTGGACCAGTTGGAGCCAGGGGAGACCAGGTATAGTTGAAATCCGTTGTGTTAATAAGTATATAAAACAACTCACCGCGACATGCACTTGGCGCATTTTTACTGGAACGGAAGGAAATAATAGCATGCTTTGTGAATCGGAGACCGTCCACCTTTCCTGAGACGCCTATGGCACCAAAAACAAAGAAGTAAGAACATAAATATAGGGTATACAAAAGGATTTTTGAATGAAACTGTCAAGTGGTAGTATAAAGCCAACGCGATGGAAAGCTCTGAAAAACAAAATGCTACGATTGATGAACAGTAAGAACAGTAACAATTAGAAGTTATAACGTTTAAACCTTAGTTTTCCGAGGTTTAAAATCGATTGAAGTGAATACTTGCAAAGCAATAATTTTGAACAAGCTTTGATAAAGTGCACACGTTCATGTGATGGTGGGTGTCATATTTTTGCCATTATTGACCAATCTATAACGAATTGTGTGAATCTTGCGTTGTTGCGCATGAGACATGTTGATTTCTTCACGTTCGCGTGATGCCCTCTCGAGACCATTAAGTTGCTCAGAATAAAGGGAACTTTGACAATTTTTGTATAGAATTGTCAGTAATTTTTTTCTCCCAAATGTTTTTCGTATACGAAAGAGGACTTAACGTGGTATTGCCATTAGCATTATTGAACTGGTGAAGGCGTGAAATTTATAATTCGAGTAAAGTAATGGTAATATTATTGTACATATAGGGTGAACCTGGATTGAACGGTGAAAATGGTGACCCAGGTGATCGGGTATGTAATTAGGTTTACTGCATCTATTGGCGTTCATTCAGCATCATATTTGCAATGTCAACAGCTGTTTTAGATGAAACTAAAGTCGAAAGCGAAGTATTTAAATTATGATTGATACAACACGGACACGAGTGTTGCAAATGTTTTGTGGAATTTATACATTCATTCAAATAATGTACGGTTGTCCTATATGTCAACTGTAAAACGTTTTTTGTGATTTCAAGTTCATAAATCAACGGAGACGTGCTTATGTAAACTCGATGAATGGAGATGTGGTTTCGAAACTAGGCTAACTCGAAAGCTATAATGGGCTGCAATTTCATGTAAATTTTTTTCACGTATCTTCTGAATTTAACCGTTTTTCACTTTAAATGATTCGACCATACGCTACTGCTCGATAATAGTTTCATTATACCAAGAAACCGTTGTCTGTAATGTGCAGACTAGCAGGGTCGTAACTGCGGGGGTTGGGGGGGGGGAGAAGTATCGCACCCCCCAATGTTGTAATGTTGCAGTTGTCTTTAATGTGCAGACAGCAGGGTCGTAACTGCAGCGGTTGGGGGGGGGGAGAAGTATCGCACCCCCCAATGTTGTAATGTTGCAGTTTTGTTTGGCAAATCTAACAAATGAAGACACCCTCGTCGGACAAGAAATATGTTATAGAACATCTCAAAGTTAATAGCGAACATAAAGTATTAAATTGTTCTTAGTGTGTATTTTTTTCAACTACAAAAAACTTAGGATAATTGGTGGTACTGGTTATGCCTTGCGTTTTCAGTTGGACCTCGCTCTCTTTTGTTTTTTCGTTGGGCGAACTTTTCCCCAAACCCCCCTGGACAGAACACCGGAGTTACGACCCTGTGCACTAGCTCACGTAAACATGGACATAGAGAAAAACAATAGTTCGCCTAAATCTCCAAACCATATCTTCAAAGACTTGGACGTAAATCAGCTAGAATATGTGTCATGATATGGACGTGGTCGTTAATCATTATTTCTCTGAAATATATTAAATGAAACGGAAGTCAATTTCACAAGCTTGTCGAACTATTCTTGTGTTATTGAAAAAGAAACAAGTAAAAAGAAAGCTCTTAAATTCTCGAATTAGTTTTGAAACCAGGATGTTCTGTGTAACTAACCATACAAGTAAAAAGAAAGCTCTTAAACTCTCGAATTAGTTTTGAAACCAGGATGTTCTGTGTAACTAACCACACAGTACACAGGGATGGTTATTATATATTTTTAATTTAGTAATTTGTTTCTACTCGCAGGGTGCGCAAGGTAGAGCCGGTGAGAACGGCGAAGACGGCAAACCTGGTATTGCTGTAAGTAACTTTAGCTTATACCTGAGTACTTCACGTGCCCTTATTTGTTGTAGTAGTTGTTGGTTTCATTCAGTCAATACTTTACTGTCTTTGTAGGGTCCTCCTGGTGTTTCTGGTGCTCGTGGAGAGAAAGGTGCTAGTGTAAGTTTCTAATGAACCTTCTGTACACTTGGGACGGCTTAATATCACGAGGGAACAATTACACCATTTTCATTTTATCAACACCTTCCTGACCCTATCGGCAATAGGGCAACCATCTTGAAATCACAATGCATCTGGTCAAAGTTTTGGGAATATTAGGGTTTTGAGTGGGCTTTACCTTGATGTCTTGCGCAACATCAGTGACATATTGTGCTGGATATTTTTTGGAACGTCTGTGCGAGTCTCGGACCCAAAATTGTCAGGAACAACAACACCGCGAAAATGATGAATAATGCCGCGTGATGTTTGGATGGTTGCTTTCTTTCTACATTGTTATCAAGCCGGTTATATTTTAAGAAAACATTTTCCATAGCATGTCAACGTTTAGAAAAGATCGCAATGCTATTGCTGAATAAGTCAAATTTGCAACAGGTTGCTTAGTTTTGTACGGAACTCAGCCGTGGAGACATCCGTGTGCTAAAAGTAAAAACAAAACTAAATTTCTTGTATTGTATGTCGGAACTGAAGGCAGCGTGATTGATGACCGAGTTAATTATATTGTTATTGATTTTACGGCATTTGTTTTCATGACTTGCTTTCATCATTTGCCAACACATGTCTTCTTGACAAGTTGACATTAAGTATTTATGTTGTATTCAGGGACCGCAAGGACCTCCAGGGCGTATGGGATCTTCAGGTCCAAGTGGTGCTCAAGTAAGTAACTTATTTTATACATATGTGTTACCTACCGGCTGATAAGTCCGTTCTAGAAAAATATTCTCTAAAGGTCCTGCATTTAATTTTACCAGAAGATTATCGTACCATTTTGATCATGTCTACAGTTTAGTGTCAGTATTGGGCAAATAAAACGATGCATTATTCGTATTGATTCCGCAAAAGGTTGATTTATTGGTCACTTCAAAGTATTTTGCTTTATGGACAATTTATATTTTTACATTAATGGACTAAATTTTTTAAACAACATGTAAGAGGAACACTTTGTCATTTTTGAATTCCGCAGGCACGAGATTCCGCTACGGCGGTCGGAGACTGATATAATTCTGCCCGCTCGCGCTTAAAAAAATTAAAGTACGTTACTGCACACCGTTGCTACGAAAATGCACTTGAACGATCGTAACGATAAGGTTGCTGCAGACTACTTTAAGACACACGTAGTACAGTACTGCCAAGAAATAATTAAATTAAAATTATTCATATGATTCATATGATTCATGTTTGGGCAAAAGAAACTGATGGGAACGGCGCCACAGTTAGGACCATACTTTTTGATTACCGAAAAGCTTTCGACTTAATTGACCATCGTATACTTCTTGAGAAGCTTTGTGTCCTTGGACTTGCCTAATTGCCTAGTGAACTAGATAATCGATTTCTTGTCAATCCGTTTACAGCGAACCAAACTTGCTGATGAGTGCTTTTCCGATTGGGGCTCAGTTCCTTCTGGAGTCCCACAAGGAACAAAGCTAGGTCCCTGGTTGTTTCTTTTGCTAATAAATGATTTAGTACTAAATGACGACAAGAATGCTCACTTGTGGAAGTACGTCGATGACTTAACATCTTCAGAAATTGTAGCAAAAGGGCAATTGAGTTATTCACAGAATATAGCTGGTAGTGTTGCCCTATGGTCCTCCAAAAATAAACTAAGGCTACGTGCACGCGAGCGCCGTTTTCAAGCGTTTCCAAAAACGTTTGTGTCTCGTTTATCGTTTTAACGCTTAGTTAACACTTTGCAACGAAAAATATTTTCAATATATTAAATTAGCTGCAGCCCGTGTCCTAAATTGTTAGTATTTGCATCTGTTTTCCCGTGAAAACACACATGAAAACACTCAAAAACGTTATCGTGTGCACATAGCCTAAAACTCAACGACGAAAAATGCAAGGAACTAAGGATATGTTTTGCAAAAAACCCCGAAGAGTTCCAGCCGATTAAAGTGAATGGGCAAGAATAACGGGGACGGTAACGAACGGGCACGGTAATGGGCACGGTAACGAACGACCTCTCGTGGAATATTCATATTAACAATGTTACAAAGAAAGCGGGAAGACGGCTATACTTTCTTGTACAATTAAAAAGAGCTAACCTGCCCCAAAGGATCTCGTGCGCTTTTATATCACATGTATTCGATCTGTCTTGACCTATGCAATTCCAGCTTTTTTCTACGCTTTACCAAATTATATTCAAAACGAACTAGAGCACCTACAAAAGAGGGCTCTTTCGATCATTAACCCTGGTTTAACGTATGATGAGGCGCTCTCCGAAGCGAATATTCCCAACATTATTTCTTACGGCGAAAAAATATGTAAGAGTTTTTCTGAATTGGCTGTGAATGACAAATATAACAAGACGAACAAGCTACTACCTCCGATCCACAAAGCAGCCTATCAACTAAAGAAAAATAGACTTTTGGAGGCAAGATGCGGGCAGAGTGCACGCAAGACGCGGGCAGATGCGGGATTAAGTTATTTCTTGGCAGTACTGTAGTTGGTGCTATGAGGCAAAGTAGGCTTGGAAGATTGTTGCACATTAAAATGAACACAAATTTATATGATGGCATGAAATGCGCCGAAACGACCGTAACGATAACTGCTGTGGAAAAGCACTTGGCACTTGAAGCTTGCGATGTATACTGTATTGTAGGTATAACAGCACTGATTCTTTCCCAAGCCGTTCTAACGTTGAGGTTGTCATTTAGGGTGCAATGGGTGCTCGTGGCGATAAGGGAGCAAAGGGAAAAGCTGGAGAAAAGGTTAGTCTGTGAAATTCATATCGAAGTAATATATACAAGCGCGAAAGACGGTGTCAAAACAGTGGTCGCGTCGTTACGTTATCAGATTAGAAGGCTTATCTAATTATTTTGTGAAATGTTCGAGTGAAATAAAATAATCATTTTTGGGCTTTAGTAGCCCAGTCTTCAAAACGAGCGCCTTTCACCAATAGGGGTGAGTGTTAGATTCTTGGTGCGGATAGAATCTCCTCATGTAGAAAGGCGGCAAAATCAAACTAATTTCGAATAAAAAGCTCATGACTAAACTCTATATATTTAAATCTGTATATTTCTAATCAATCGATTCATCTTCAGCAATTATGTACTAGTAAGTAGTTAACTATAAAGCGCGTTTGACCTACTTGTAAATATGGGTTTTTTAGTGACTTACTAGTGAATGTTAGCGGGAAATGATTCGATTACTTCGAAATGTACCGTTTTTGTGGGTAGCAGCTGTGCGGCTAACCACTATGCTACACTGTCCGGTGTCCGGTGTTCCTCATGCATTCATGCAATGTCATGACATGTTCAGTAATGGCCGGCTACACGAACGGGTGACGAGTAGTGACTATCTCGCGTTCGTGACAACTTTCTTAAAATGTCGATCACGCGCATGTGACGGTGATGACTCATGATGACTGGCCTGAAAACAATTATTCAGTGTGTTCGTTGTTTACGAAGATTTCCAACTTTTTTGTAGTTTTTGTGCTTAAAAGTGGAGATAAGGTCTGTTGTTATTCAGATTCGACATTCAGATTTTAACAGCGTTGAACCGAGCGTGATGATACAGTATTTGATCTATTAGGTCTCTTGTAATCAATGAAATGCTTTCAAGTTTGGTATAAGTTGGAGTTAATAGTGTAATTTATATGTTAATACTCGGAGTTAGTTACGCAAGGAGTTAGTAACGAAAATGCTCGTGCGATACAGCCGCAGCAGAGAAGTATACACAATTTATGCTTAGATTTAATATGTTGAATAACGGTACTTCTTGAACTTTCTTGGCATGTTATAAATTGTAGCAGAGAACTTAAATTTGTGTAATTTGAACCTAACATTTATTGTTGTTTACACAATTTCACAGCAGTTTACTGAGACTGCAGATACATTAGCATTTGTGAATTTTGCACTTCATGAAAGCATGTGCGTTACACAAGTAAGTTGCCACGCACTGTGCTTGAAGGAAAACCTTCATTACAACGTATACACAATATTTTCATGATATACTGTATTTATATGATAGTCTGACACCTTATGTAAACTATCATCAAGGAAATCTAGCTTTAGACTATATATTTGCAAATAGACCTTAAATTGCTGTTAAAACTTGTAGCTATTGAAGCGTTTATGCGTAAAGTACCATTATCTATAGCGCATTTACCAACATTAGCATTGGGAAGTTATTTACTGACAAAAATGCTACATCGGCACTATTTAGAGCTTTACATATATTTTGTCTCCTTGTAATAAGAAATTATTAAGGCGGACTTCCATTCTGTGCTGAATGTCGCACGATCGACATTTTTTAATCGCTTTCTTTTCCATAATCAGCTGCCAAGCGGAACGCATCTCAGATGTTTCCGCTTGGCAGCTGATAATGGAAAAGAAGGGTGGGCATCTCATTAGACGTAATAGCCTGTGGTTTGACTTTAAGTACAACTTGCAAACTATAGTTTTTATTCATACAAACAAAGTTGTTGAGAACGCTTAACCAAAAGAGCGACACGACTTCCATATTACCCAATCCATCATGTGCTAAACTGATCAGTTAATAAACGGTTACACTGGAATGACTAGTCTGAAAGCACATGAACACCATCCACAGTTTATGATAACTGTTGGTATGCATGATGGTCAGTAGAGGTAATATACTTTCATATATGACCGGTGATTATAGGCGTTTTTTATAATGACTGCCGTAATATAGTCGCAGTGCTTAGGTTTGTAGTCGTGGCTAATTTCAGCGGCTACCCACTTGTACGGTATGCGTACCTATTTTTAATATATAGGGTTTAATCATGACCTTTTTATTCGGAGGTAGTTTGATTTTGTATTTGCTGAGACTATAAGCTGGTAAAGAAAATACTCCGTCAACTATTACACCAAACGTCGTTGGTTTTTACAGCCACTCCGATTTTCTCCCACATGAAAAGTTGACAGAGTGGACCAGACTAGCCAGATTAGGAAAATGTCTGAATTGCAGCACAAACATTTGGCCATAAGGCTGCAAAGTGTTAGTGATTGAAACAGTCTAGTAGGAAGTAATATGCTGAAGACGCACCACATCCTTTGAGCGATCTGACAATGGCCCATCACTAACTTCACATCTTTAATTTTCTTTAACCTAACTACTGGTCTATAAATGTCAAGTTTTACAAAATTACTTTTCGTCTAGGGATCTGTTGGCGATCGAGGTCCTATGGGCGAAAAGGGCAATGAGGGCAAAGACGTAAGTGTACATTATTATGCAGCTGCTAATTGTACGGTTCAAATTGGCATACCGGCACCCAAATCAGACTTAAAATTTGAACGTGTGATGGAGTCTAATATAGTACAGCTTCTACAGCTTCCGATTACAATTTTGTTTATTACGCCACAAATTCTGTAGCAAGGGTAGCATTGGGGTTATTTAAACAAGATTAGATGAACTGTGACAACGTTACTAGAACTGGAATTACCGGTTCTTCGCGCTAAACAAAGGATTTGGTAACAAACAACAATCTACGGGACTCAAAATCGGAAAAAAATCACCGTTTAGATGACAGTGGACATTGCGTTTAATGTGCATAAGACACGGTTATGACCAAGCATTAAAATTTAAAAGCTGGTCATTGATTTTGTCTGAATATGAACCAGAGGTAAAACTGTTAACGCGAAAAGTTATTGCTACTCTAAATTTCTTGGCTGTTAGTTTCAACCAGTTGATCTTGTGGGATCTGACTGGAAACCGTACAGTAACGTTTTGCTTGTACTTAATTTGCAGGGTCTACCTGGAGCTCGTGGTGATCCAGGACGTGTCGGAAATGATGGCCCCGAGGTACAGCCAATGAAGCTTTGCTGTGTTTGTTTATGCTTTGTTATGGATTCGTCTTTCCTATTGCTTTATATTTCGTCCACGAGATGGCTTTTGTATTGTCACTAAACAAACCACGTGGACTGTTTATTTGTCAACTAACTCCTTTTGTCGATGGGCTTGCACTTGAAACATCGAGAACATTGTTATATATCTTTCAGGCTCCCAAGCACTGAACCCCAGGGTTTTTCTAATCACTTCTGTTCTCGGTGTAGTGATGTGCATTTCGCTTGATTTTGATTGGATAAGAGCAGTGGAATTTTTAAGAAGTACAGTGCGCAAAAAAATTAGGGTTTGCACTTTTAAGATTTTGAGGTTTCTGACTGGTGAGATTGCAGAGTTATAGCCAATGAGATGTAGCTCTTTTCGGGTAGGCATGACAAAATGTAAAACCAGTCTGGACTGGAGTGAAATTGAAAGTAACTGCCCGTTCTTTGTAGATTATTCGGTTAACAGGTAGCGTAATGCTGGGCCTTATAACTGCTCAAATTATTAAAATGCTGCTTAAAATATTGAAATACTACCACAGTAGAGTTCTCTTTCGTGTTTAGGCTTGACACACAATAGTGCCGGTGAACAGCATGGGAATAGGGTGTGAACTGTGAAATATCACCGTCGGTGAAATAAAACAGTTTACTCGTGTGCTTTTCATTTTAAATTTTTCATGTATATTATTAATACGTAATGGCATGGTTTCTTGCACATTTTAACAAAACATATACATTACAAATCGCACAATTACATTTCCATTACAAGTCGACTATGTGAAATAAACGGACATTTTGTATTGGTGTAATAGCTTTTAATGGATTATTATTTCCTAGGGTATTCAAGGCGAACAAGGTGCCCCAGGTCTGGCTGGTGCTACAGGACCTGCTGTAAGTATTGTCACATTTATATTATAACTTTGTAGTACCTTATTGACTAATTTTTGATTACGTGGTATTAAATTACAAATTCCATTTTACTGGCCGTGCAATGGCAATTTCCTTCGTGATGCAATTTGTTTTTCATTACATGATAGTTCCCTTTCAATTTACTCAAGATTTGTTGTAAAATGTGAGGAATTAAAGAATCCAGTTGCTACCAATTAAACGACTAATGACAACATTGGTCTCTTTTGGTGTTTTATAAAATAAATGGTGAATGTACTCGTTGGTGCAAACAAATAATAGAATGTTCTGTTCAACTCGACATTCTGTCCATTAAGGTCGCATGTCGTCTTGTACTTATAAACATATTCTCACCAATTTAGTTATAAATACTCATTTGTACGCTAGGCTGCTTTGCTGCTTCATTTTTAATCCTATGTATTGTTACTGTCAAGTCCCACTAGTACACTGTGTTTTTTTTCTAAATCTTAGGGATCTACTGGCGAACCTGGTAAAGAAGGTGCCCCTGGAAATGCTGTATGTGCACACAACTATTGGTGAAAAACATTTTGAAATGAGTTGATACTTAGACCCGATAGTACGGCATGAATTATTCCAGTAAACCATCAGTATCAAAATGTTTCGAAATCTTGTCGTAAGATAATGTATCATAGTGTATAACCACATGGGAAAACGATACGATAATTTGAGTATCGTGGTGAAGAACAATGATGATAATGAGACTCATGACAATTAAGTCCGATTATGATTAAGTCTGATGAAGCTTGTATGTCTTCCGTTTAGGGTCTCCAAGGACCACCTGGTGCCCAGGGAAATCGTGGACCCGCAGTAAGTGTGTTATGCAATAATTCCTCTTCTACTCGCAGTTTTTATGAGTAGCCTGTTCCCAGGCTAACTACGATGTCACAGAAACGAATCTCCTACCTAGAGTAAGCCAGTCTTGTATATTTATTTTATTTAAGATCTCATAAAACGCCACGAGCAAGCCCCGTTTGCGATGAAATCGCTATCAAACACGTCCTTCGTGAACAATATTTTTTCCGCACAAACTGGGGACGTCGTAGGAGTGAGACCCATACAACACACGATCAAGAATTCATTTCTACTGCTCTTCCGTACCCCGCGCAGTTACTATTCTGAAAGCGCATGAATATCATTCAACCACAATTTATGATAACAAGTGGCAGTTGTTTTGTTGTTTTTATATTTAAAACCGGTGATTGTGCGCGTTTTAGAGAATGAGTACTCCATAGTCGCAAAGCATAGGTTAAACGCTGCTGGTCTTTCAGAGGCTGCCCAACTGTACACAACCTGTACCTATTTGTTTCTTTCTACGATGTACAACTGAGCAGCCGTGTTGAGCTCTATGATAGAGCGTTTTACCAATACATGTAGAGTAAATGTCTTGTCAAGTTTGTAAATATGGTCTATTCTACCGAATGTTTGAAAATCCAGGAAAACATTTGAAACGAAAACTTCTATTAAGTCGAAATTTGGACTTCTGTATAGTAAATGCTCTTAGGCATGCTGTTCTTTTTCAAATGCTTTTCATGTTTTTCACAATGCTGCATTTGGTTACATAGCTTAAAAAGCTCAGTTCTGGCTTATGCTTTCGGGTAAGAACGAAATAACCAGCCCAAGCAATCTGGATTTGAAATAGTTCTGCATCAGTACAGCACACATCATACTATAAAGTGATACTCGACAAAATTGGATGTGGAGTGACTCATTCAGAACTATTACGATTTTGTATTTCATTTTCCCGAAAGGGAGAATTTTATTGTCATAAAGCAATAAGTGTGGTAGAAAGAGTACAAACATTAAGATCAGATGCTATAGAAATCGATGTCCTGGAACTGCCAGAGAGTAATTCTGTCACTCGTGCATGTATTAATGCACAATTATAATTCGGGTTAGATATCTTTTCGCCAAATGTAATCTTCTAACTATCTTATTTAATTGTGGTTTTTTCTTTTAGGGTCGTGACGGTGATGCTGGCCCGCAAGGAAATTCTGGCAGTGACGGCAGAACGGTAAGTATTCACAATTGAAATACCGGTGTGTGCTGAAGCTCTTTAGTTTGTTTATGACTTCTGCAATACAGATGTTGTATTCCTGGAGAAGCATCCTTAGGTCTTCCTTAGTCTTTACTAGCTTTTAACTATGTCCCTGAGTGAACTAGAAAGCATTTGGAGGTTTTCATGTCTCTTCAAATGCTTCCTATAGTTTTCTCATCCTGTAGACATTGTTGCAGAAACGCTTAGGAGTTGTCATATTTCCTGGAGCGCTTCTACATTTAGTTCATCCTTGAAGATATTGTTCCAAAAACATTTGGAATTTGCCATGCTTCCTCAAATTTTATCTAGTCTACTCATCAATGAAATCACTGTTGCATCAGATGTTTATGAACAACATCAGGATTATGTTTTGTTTTCTACTGTGATTTGCCTTGCTGAAGCATTATTTCCCGGTTTGCCTATATTGTTTTCGACAAAAGACATTACCTGAAGTGGTAGTGGAAAGTTAAATAAAATATCAAAATGACAGCTGTTAAGAAACACGTTTATGTTTTCCAATATATCCCACTTTAAAACTTTCAGATTGTTTGTCCTACCTGGGAAATATTACGGACGTTGAGCAATCCTTCTGAGTGTTGCGTAGTCACGCTCCTTGTTGGCCCGGTGGCCTTCTGAATTATGTCCCTGATTTTTACCTGATTTAAGACTCTTTGTTTACTAAAGTAACGTTATCGCTTATTGATTGTATAATCTTGCTTTTAGGGTCCCCAAGGTGCTCGTGGACCACAGGGACCCATAGGATCTCCCGGTCACCAGGTAGAGTTATTAAAGATTCAATACAAACACAATCCATCAGTAAGCTGACATGGCAATTTGCGTAACATAATCAATTTTGAATCGGGAAATTCTATCACCATAGCTCGAAAAAGTCTATTAATATTGATAGAGTGTGAAAGTTTCACTGTGAAATGTTGTAAGATGAGGAAAATATGTCTTAGCTAGGGAAATTTGCAAATTTTCTGTGTTCCTATTTCTCTTGGCTCCCTCGCCTTCGGCGTATATAATTAAATTCTACGGTGTCATACCATTACTTGTAATCATTGACATTGTGTTTGATAGGGTTATCCCGGTACTGACGGTCTGCCAGGCACTAATGGCGCTCCTGGCGCACGGGTAAGAATCAACTGTTCAAGATATTGCATATTGTTAAAACGAGAAGATAGAGCTCCAAAGTAAGGTTCGTTGCTAGAAAATGTGTTAACTGATGTTCTTCCTTACTCGGCTCAGGGTGAGCAAGGAGAACCTGGAAAAGCGGGAGAAGATGGCGTAGATGGTAGAAGGGTTAGTAAAATTCCTATCATTTTGTAATATATTTTGTATGTTATATTTTGTGTCTTCAGTAAAACGATTTGGTTCTATCATTATGTGCTTGTATTGTGCCGTTACAATCCGGGCTATCTCCCTAGCCCCTCCGTTCGAGTAATGTCTAAAACAACGATCTAAAACGACAGAATTGATAAATAATAAAAACTACAATCTACCCACCCACTTGTTTGTGAAAACATGAAATCCTAACCCACTATTTTTGGCCTTATCAAAGTATTTTAAAAAATATTGAAGGAGGCTACCGAATTTTACCTACTTCTCGCATTTCGAGAAGAGCATTATCTGGAGCGAAATGATGGGCCGTGTGATTCTACATGGCGAAGTAGCCTTATAGTGAACTGCTTTTCCTTTAGGGTGAGGATGGTAAACGTGGTGCTGATGGTCTTCCAGGACCTGCAGGAAAGCGAGTAAGGCACACTTTTCCTTATCTTCAGTTTTTTGCTGCTTTGTATTATATGCTCTTCGATACATTAACAGTATTTAAATAGCTATTAATACCGAAGCTTTAATGTTAATACCGAAGCTTTAGTGTTAATACCGTGTTAATACCGTTAGTGCTAATACTTTAGCGTTAAGCTTTAGTATTAATACCGAAGCTTAATTACTCGGGCTTTCTGGAGGAAATGCCTGAGTTGAAAAATGGGCTTCATTTATCTTTTCATTTTGGACCAGGAACTGGTCCCTAATCGCTGCTAATCTTCTTGTTCTTGTTCTTGTTCGTGTTCTTCTTGTTCTTGTTAGGGGGCGACGCTCTTCGAAAAAAGCCTTAGGCTTTCTCATTTCTAGTCTAATCGTCGTGAAATTTGACACAATGATGTAAAATGATATTACTCATTGATTGACGGAGTTCGATTTTTGATATTCGATTTAGGAAAAAAACTACAGCCAATTTTTTGCTGTGATTGTACAATAATTATTATGCATCATTAATATTCACAGACAAATGCAAGCCGTGCATGTGTTATAAGCTGTTGCAGGGCGCTGTAAAACACTGGCGGTGAAACGCGCTAATATTTGCCTGATCCATGTGTGATGCACATGCAGGAGACTGGCGCGAGCGTGCGAAATGCGTGAAAAAAGCGGGATGTTTAAAAAATCAAACGAGGCAGAAACTAGGAACAAAAATTCTTAAAGGGAATCAAGAAGTAGAATTTGTCAAGTAATTCTTTCTTTAAATTGCGAAATAAGTAACTTGCCATAAAATAGAGACTCTTATAAATAATTATTAATGCACATATCATCGCTAGAGAAGGAGTAGCATTTTTAAACTGGGAAATTATTTCAATGCTTAGAGAGATTTTGTCATGTAATATGTTTACATTTGGCAGGAAACAACGAATTAAAATCGAGTTTTTTAGCCACAACGAGTGGAAAAAAAGTTAACTTCAGCCCTTTAAATTATTCATAAACAGTTTCACATTCGACTAGAAAAGGTTAGAAAATGTGCTTTTTTCGGCTTTTTTCTGAATTTAAAGTTTTCTGCCTAGGTCAAAGCCACATATGAAAGCTAACAACTACAGAATGCATGTGAGTTCGTAGTTCGAATAGTTTGTCATGTACTTGTCAAAAATAATTGTAAAAAAGTGTTTAAAAACAAAAAAGCACATTTTCATTTGGTGATTTCCTGAATATTAGATACTTGAATTGTACGAAAACATGAAAATAATATTAGTTTTCATACTTTGTGCATGAGATATTCAAAGTTTAAAAATTTCCGTGCAACGAGTCTACTGGCATAAATGGAACAGCTTTACTTCTCAAATAATGCTATTAGAAATATGCTTTTGATGTCACACATACAGGGGGAATGACATTGATAAAATAATGCCATTCATATTGAAAAATTAGTGAAAATTACAAGCGACTTGATTGTTTTAAACCACTTCGAGTTATAATAACTCTAAGCATGCCTTATATACGAAAGAGATCAGTTATAACTTCATATTAATGCATGCTGTTTGCACTGTACAGCGTATTCAATAAACTGGACGTATTTTGTTTTACGGCTCACCAACTTGTTCTAAGCGATTATAGCTGATCAGATGAATTCCATGGAATATGGCATTATGCTTGATTCATTTTTGAAAAGCTACAATATATGCGATATGCACAGAGACGGTACTTTTGTGTTTTCGTGATTCAATTTTCCCATGCAATGTCAATGCTGCTTTTAATGCTGACTGCATCATTTTGAAAGTTCAAAAGGACAACCTAAATTGCCTGCAGGAAAGATATATTTAGTAGTTTTTCAAATCCAAAATTATATCCACAAAACAATATTACTTTTTTAACCAAAATTTTGAAAGAAGTGTTATTTAAGGCCATGCTTACACACGCAAATTCTTCTTGCAACTATTGTCACTCAGGTGTATGCCATGTTACAGTAATGTATGGAGTTTCGTCTCATATCGACATTTTTCAGCGTATTTCTGAAAGGTTTCGCCTGATGTAACGTCTCAAGAAAGTGGAACGTTGACTGTTTCACTGACTGCTGTTTTAATAACATGGCAGAATTGAAATGCAAGGTTGTCGCAAAATTTTTCTCATCAAACATGATCTTAATATTTTAATTTGTTTTTCTCAGAAAAAGCGCTGTAGAATATTTAAATTTTTGGCGCTTTTGAAACGAATAAACTATTATTATTGTTAAAGGAAATATAAGGAAATGAATATATAATGTAATAGTTACATTGAAAACTTAGTTTCTTTTTAACGGGAAGCCTGAGTGAACGTAGTTATGCGTCTAGTTATATTAATAATGCTTTTTAACCTTTTAAATACTTTTACAGTTGTAGAGAATATGCAATACAATGAACCTGAATATAATATTGATAACAGCAACATGCTATCGGCTATAATCTGGGAATTAAGAGGGCAGTCGAATTCTCAACTAGAAAAAGCCTGGTCATAGATGGGGACACGAACAATACATGACAACAGTTTCTCAAATTTATTAGGGTCCGTAAGATACTACGACGTGAGCTCAACAACGAGACTGTTAAAACTATATAGATTAATTTATTTTGAAAATATTGTTTACCAAATGAAATACAACATTGCCGATATTACAGTAACGTTTAAGTATGTAGTATTATGGCTCTGCCAATACTGGTATCAGCCTGTGTTATGTTTTTAGATGATTTTTGGACGCCTGCTAATTTTTGCTCGGCTGAGGAAGGCTTGATTTTGAAAACTGTCGTAAACTATGTATTGTTTGAATGCAAGACTGATCAGATGATTTAATTCTGAATCCCATGCGTTCATTTTCTCTCTAAATTCTCCTTCGTCTGATAAGCATTGCGACAAAATGAAAACATGTTTATTACCGATCCATAGAACACCGCAAAGTGTGTTTGAAAGTTCGGCTAGCGCCTCGCTTTTCAGCAGCCCAAGTGGTTATTTGGTAAAAAATGGTAATACATTGTTGTCTCGGTAGCATGTAATGGTCGCCATGGTAATTAATGTTAATGGTAATAAAATTGTAGTAAATGCTATATTCATGGTAATAAATGGTTTCTCGTTTGTTATATAAGAAATGAATTACATATTAATAAGCTAACTGTATACAGCATACAGAGTACACTGCTGACTATGCATGTGCATGTTTGTCTGTACCACACACTTTCGAAATATAAATCAAAGTCGTTTGAAGAATGGGGTGACTGTAAAGCTGCTGTTATTTTATTAAACCTAGGAAAAAACTTTTATTTGTAGAACACACTAAATCATATGGTTCACATTGTCAAACTGCTATTCTCATTTAGGGTGAACAAGGTGATGCTGGTCAACCGGGTATGGATGGCGCTAGAGGAAATATGGTATATTTATCTCAACGACATAATTACAATTGACCTGTTTAGTAATAGCGCCGTCGTTTCGAAGTCGTGATGCATTGTAGTCTATGCGCTAAAGCAGCCATCTTTGCGGCAGATTATTGTGAAATTTCTTGCCATGTCGAAACTAAAAAACAAAACATTGTGGTAAAACGGGAAAAAAAAAACATTATGATAGTGTCTGGCGTGCTATCTCGTTAGTTGCTGTAGTCGGTTTTGTGTCTGATGCGGTTGGCACTAGATCATGGTGGAGATACGTACAAAATCCACGACTACAGTATTATCAGCGGTCTTCATTGCGCAGTACTGTATATTACAATATTAAAACAATGAGAGTTTTTAAGTTTAGAACGTCAATGACAAAGAATTTCGATGTTCAACTGTTAGTAAGACGTTTAGATATTAAATCAAGGAAATCCATTTGCAGCTTTGCTTTCATACATTCATGTGAGTTATTTGAAAATTTGCGCACGGTGTTTACTAGCTTCTATACGTTGGTCGGTGCTACTGTATTCAAGAATGATGTGAAATAAATTTGTCTTATGCTGTAGATGAGCTACTTATGGACAGCTGGAAAGATCATAGCCCTGCCAAACCATAAATATATTATCTTGATAAACAGTTCCATACAAAAATTTAGCATTTCTAAACCCGTTGAGAAGAATAGCACTCTGAGGAACAACATTGTCTGGTATTAGTCCAGTAGACAGGGTGAGCTGATATGCCCGACCAGTCAATGCAAACCACCTTACCTCTTACCGATTCAAGCCATCCTGGCTGCAGGTAGCAACGTAGTGAAAGTTTCGTTGGAATGATAGTTTATCTAAGTTTAATTATGCGAGCTGATTTCGGTTGGTCTCTAGGAATAAATAAAACACCTGCGTTATTCAGCTCTAGTCAATCGTGGAAACACTGCTGACCACTATATAACGCAGGCACATGCATGTGCGCATGTCTACCACGACCTTGTGCCGACCGTCTGATGCCCGTTATTTAGAAGTGCATGAACAGTTTCAAGCAGTTTAATGTGCGTTTCGTGACGGTGTATTAGGCTGTGAAATGACGTAATCACACATTCACGACATTTCCTTATTAAAAACGACGCCTAATTTTATCTGTTATATTTCCATTGATAACGATCGCGGCTTACGCATCGAAAACTTTGGTACCCAGACAATCATGGTGTTTCCACGAAAACAATTACTTGTTCTACTGTTCATTCAAACACTCAAAGACTTGTTAATAACTACCTTGTCAACAATGTGGAAGAAAAGAACAATAATTCAAACACCACCACGCATTGTTTTATACGCATAACCCTTGCATGGTTTTAAGCTATAATATTTTTCTCAGTCTCAATTTGTTTTTGTGCTTCTGCATGAGCAAAAAGAGAGTCATTTCTAAACAATATGTGCAATATTTCCTTTAATAGACCATAATCCATGTGAACAAATCACGCCCTTATGCGTTGGCATGGCAAAAATAGATATTCAAAGCGGCATTTTACCCTAGCGTATGCACAGTGTTTCACGATTTAAAATAGTGCCACTGGATTTGATTACGTCAATTGGATGTAATTGTAAAATGTTACTGCTTGTATCCGTATTCGTTTTATGTACTTCAATCTTCCAGGGTGCTAGTGGTGACACAGGTCCTCCTGGTCCTAAGGGTCAAGAAGGACCACAGGTAAGCGTTAGTTTTCGTTAAGTTTTAATATATCGTATAGATTACAAAGTTTGTGGGTTTATGTCAGTCAAGGTATCACATATTTTTGTTACTCTGGTTTGATAAAAAGGACATAATTTGCTGTGTTGAAATAAGCACCGGTGCGCTTAAAATTTTTGCGTGTCTATGCGGTGTTTTAAAAATTTTCGTGTCTTGCATGCAGCACTCTTTCGAGGGCTACGCTTACTCCAAATGAGGTGTTCGAATTGAAAAATATTTTCCATAAGTCTTCAATGGTCCAAGGCTGCAGGCCAAAGCCATTTTAAGACCGAGGGAAGATGTTTTTCAGTTTGCATCTACGTAACCAGTTCTTCACATGATTTTATTTTTGAGCTAAAATTTTTGTCATAAGGCACTAGTCTTCATTCTCGTGTATATTTTAAAAATCAAGGATACAGTTGACCATGATCAGATGTTGTAAAATACCGTAGGCTCACGGGAGCAATTAAAATTATTGGAAACATAGCATACTGTCCACTCACGGTGATTAATAAAGCAATGAAAAATCGCATTTTGTCAATATTAGGGAGCTGCTGGTAACCGAGGTGATGACGGACCAATGGGTGCTAAAGGAATTAAGGTAAATATTTGATGTGCTGAAAATATTGTTTTTCGGGATGAAGTTTTTTGAAAAGCTGGTAAAACTTGAAGAGTGTATATCGATGTAAAAGAGACAACTAATTGCACAAGTTATTTTCATTGCATTTTCTTTTTTCAAGAATTGTCACAATACGTAAAAACGGATATTATTACACATTACATTAGACACAATCAGGACTAACCCAAGAAAAAAACTCCAAGCAGTGGCGTAGCTAGGAAAAACTGATTTGTCGTGCTATAGTGAGTACACTCACGAGGCGCCACCATGGTTGGCGCCGAGCGAGAAAATTTTCAAATTTAAAAGTCTCTAGATCGCCGGAAACGGCATTTTCGGACTCTAATATATTCATATTTATACAACAAATATGAGCAATTAGCGTATCATATTTTAGTGGTGGGCGATATCAGGATTTTGCAATCGATATCGATATTTTTCCATCGATAATGTGGGTACGATATCGATAATCGATATTAATAATGCAATTACTGGTTGAGCCTAAACTGAAAACTATACACCATCTACGTTTTTTATTTTTTATATATACATTGTATATATATAGTATACTATACAACAATCATGCAGTAGCAATTACCAGTCATACCCATGCATAAATAAACAAATTTTACTACACTACAATAAGTTAACAATGTCATAATAATTCTATACTCAGAAGGAAGTTTATTCTTTATACGCTAAAAAAAGAAAGAATTGGTTAAAGACTACTACAGGACTTTCTCCAATTTGCATAATGCAAATTTTTGTTTGAATTTTAACAACTATACAGACCGACATACCATCAGCATATTAGTCGTGTTGCTTTTGTCTTTCACAGACACCCCACATACTTCACATTTCCCAAACCCACCAGTTTCACATTGCGCAAAAAAACGCCATGCAGAACTTCGTTTTCATTTGATGTTATCAGACGCCATGCTTGGCTCTTCGCAAACAGTGAAATTATAGTGTGGCATGAGTGTGGCACGCGCGTGGCAGGGTCAGAAACCGGAAATAATAATTTTTCCAAGTCATGTTACTGGTATCGAAATCATCGATACTGAATTTTTTTATCGATATCAATTTTGTAATCTGCAATATCGAATATATCGATATTTTTTCGATATATCGCCCACCACTATCATATTTCTGGCAGTCGCCCAGTAAGTGGTGCATGTTACTATAACCCGTGCGTGTCTATGATATAGATTTTGGACGAAATAACAAACACGGTCAGCAAAATAACCGCTGCTCCTCCACACTAGCGTACAACTAGTCTTCGTTTGTGAACCAAGACTCCTGGAAACTTCTATTTCTCGTCTTCAATGTGAGCATAGGGGTCGGCTGAGGCATACGAACAATCGCTTTCTGCGCGATAGTATTGCTTGCACTAAAGAGCCTTTGTAAAAGCGCAGAGACAACGTCTCTGGCACTTTGGCCTTCAGTTACTACCCTCGGCCGATGCTGATCGAGTCCATGTTCAAACCCAATACATATTTTAATAAACCCGCAAAATGATAAATAATTGAACAGTATGTAAAGCAACTCGTGCTGTTAAAGTTGAGCACGACCCGCATAGAAAGTTTCAATGCAAGAGCATGCGCACGAAGCGATTTTGCGTAATAACTATTACGAATTTTATATTTTGGTCGTGCTCGCCTGATCAGAGCACGACTAAACATGGGCTGACTAACCCATTTTACCAGGCTGTCAGGTACAACGAGCCAATCAGTGCTCAGATGACTTACTCGTGCTGGCCTGATAGAGCACGACTAAAAACGGGCGCAACCCATTTGTCGTGCTATTAGGCCTGATATCGGGTGGCACCGCAGTGTATGTGAGCAATATGTAGTAGTGCGAAGTATTGTGTTGTGCAACGAGTCTACTGGTATTCATACGTCGAGAAAAGAAGCCCCCAAAACATCTTGGTTTGGAAAATGATTGGTCGTGCTCAGCAAGATGATTGGTCGTGCAGTAGTCCCTCGTGGGACTACTGCACCTGTATCGTTTTCCATCGCCAGAAATTGACGAAGAAGTACTGTAGATGGCATACAAGTTAAGTAATCACGTGTTATATGTCTGCTATTATTCTAGGGTGAGGCTGGGGACCGTGGAGAGAAGGGTGCTGAGGGTGTGGTAGGACCTAAGGTAAGATTTTTTTATCAGAACAGCAATAGTGGCAGAATTTTCCTGGGTGCTAAGTATGCTACTCAAAATTTTGGCATTTTAGATATCCATTAAGTTGGGCTGTGCTTATGTGTTGTAATAAATTTTGGGAGTTCAAACAAAACGAATACAGAATTATCGACGATTTTTTCTGGGGGAAGGCATATTTTTTTTCACATTATCGTTGTATAAATGTAGAAGCCCGAGTTTTTTCCTGCATGGTCAATTCATTGTCAATGTGCTGTATGCGTATTTCTACCCTTGAAAAACTTTCGATGATGAAATTTGAACACAGTTCACACGATGGTTTTGAGGACACTTAGCCATCTTGAAAATAAGAATGCTCTAAGTAGCTGCAGCTCTCCGCTTTGTGGAAAATACATAATTGATTTCTGTTTTAGGGTGACGCTGGAAGCAAAGGTCCAGTTGGTCCTGATGGTGATGCTGGTTTAGTGGTACGTTTAAAGATATGTATAGGACTATTTTTCGACGTATGCGACGGTCTACTTGTTTCCATTCATAGTCAAACAGTTCCCATCGGGTGTGGATGTAGTGCGTAAGTGAGGAGTGGGAATAAACCTTCTTAGCCTTGGCCAAATAGGGTGCAGAAGATACGATTGTCCATATAAGCTTTTTCGAGGAAAAACACGAAACAGTATATTGAAGAAAAACACCATAAAGTGATGCCAGAGCGAGAGGACAACAGTGACTACACCTACACACAGCCTGTTGTTTGGAGCCCGTTCAACTTAAACGGTTGATAAGCCAAAATTTAGAACCATCTCCTTATATGTTTTAAATGTTTCAGGAGAGGCCTCTTGGACTGTTAGATTTTATTGACGAACTAATGTTTCTCTTTTTCTAGGGTCCTGATGGAGCTCGTGGTCTTCCAGGTATCCAGGGCAGTCAAGGTGTTAAGGTACATAAATGTGTCTGAAACCTCTACGCACTATGTACTAGAAACTCGAGAATACTGTATGTATGGTGGAATTTGAATTATGCTAGCGGTGCGCTCGTATAATTCTTATTGTACGAGCACTCGAAGGGAGAAATGTATGGAATACAAATGGTATGACGTAGTCATCCCGTGTCGGAGCCACACGTAAAAAGCACTGGGACTGAAAACAAAAAGCGCAGGAAATAGCCCCTCGTATACAGGGTGTCTCAAAAAAAAACGTAATCCAACTTTAGCACGCTATTGTGCAAAAATTACTCTGTAAACGGGTGCAATTTTTTAATATTTAGAAAGATCAGGCTTTTAGCTGTCGAATGACGTGCTTTTCATAACATATGGAGCAAAAATGAGTAAATACGAGCGCGACGAAAAAGCTTGGTCAAAATTGCATTCTTTCACCTCTGCGCCTAATTTTTGAGCTACTAAAGAAAAGAAAACGCAATTAATCAACGACATGTCAAATATTGGCTTTATTTCTTCTGCAACACGTGCGGAAAAAATGCTTATGCATAGTTAATTAGACGCTACCTAGGTCCCTAAGAGACTTCATTTTCAATGGTTGAAAGAATGCAATTTCGACCAAGCTATTTCATCGCTCTCGTATTTGCTCATTTTTACCCCATATGTCATGAAAAACACGTCATTCAACAGCTAAAAGCCTGATCAGTCTAAATACTAAAAATTACACTTGTTTACCGAGTAATTTTTGCACAATAGCGTGCCAAAGTTGAATTACGTTTTTTTTGAGATACCCTGTATAGTAAGGGGCCCGCCAGTGCCTTTGACTTCTTAAAAGCACAAGGTTAGAAAGAAGGCCACATGCAAAGAAAAATGCAATAGTATATAAGTGACTCTACTTTATATAGTATTGCTGTCATTTTATATGCTCGATAAGTTCCGTGACTGTTGTTCGTAAGCTTCAAAGAAAATTACCTGGGTGGGTGCAAAGGTAAAATTATTCGGGCTGGGTTCCATACATTTCTACCTTCGAGTGCTCGTTAAATCAGAATGATACAAGTGCGCCGCTGCGCGGCGCTATCATGATTCAAATTATACTTCACACTCTCCGGTCGAAATGTATGGAATACAAATGGTAGATTGCAAAGCAGACAACGCACATGTCAACTTAAACTATGACAAGATTCAATAACACACAAGAAACAAACACTTGATATCGGATGAGTTACTACTCTATAAGGTGGACAAGACTGTTGTCCTAAACGAAACAGGAAGAGATGGTTTATAGTAAAACTTAGTGAATGTTGTCGTGTTCGTCCAATCGGCCATCGACAATATTGTGTCGATATCAAGGCCTGCTCGTTTTGCTGCTGATGTTGATGCCCTGCGTACTGAGTGTCCTTTGAATATGGTTTCCTCAATTCCAGCAAGACGAAGGACATCCTTAAGCCAACGAGAAAATGTAGCGGACGTGACCGGCTTATGTGGTTTCTTTAATGCCAGAATCAGTGGATTTTGCACGTGGTTGGATGACGGACGCCATGCCTGGGATCTCTCCAAGTAAGCGTACAAACACTGAACCGGACAAAGTTATGACTCGTGAGCGAAGGATGGGTAAACAGATTCACCTAAAGGACCGTTGTGGGATCGTTTATGATATGCTGTGTGTAGGAATTTAACGCCTTCAGGATATCGGGGCATATATCGGACGTCTAATGTAGCCATTATGGAACTTCTCTCTGGACATGTTGAAGCCATCAACATACATAATTTCTGTGAAAGAAGTGTTAATGATAAAGAAGCGTTCTCGCCCAGTCCAGTTAAGTAATTGGTCACTGTTCGTACGTCCCAGGTGTGTTGATAACGAGGTTGCGGAGGTCGAGAAATTGAAATCCCCTTCATTAACCTAATCACCAAAAGGTGCTGACCGACAGGTTTACCATCTATGTGGGTATGTGCCGACGATATTGCTGAACGGAGGACATTAATTGTTCGATATTCTTTCCCTTCTGAATACTGTTCGGCTTAGAAGTTTAAGGCATCTTCTATTGGACCAAGTATGGGATTGCTTTGCCGTTGACCAACCAGCGACTCCATTTAGACCACGAACAGTTGTACGATTTGGTAGTTGAGGCCTTGACGCTATTTGCGAGGAGATCAACAGCCGTGTCTGAAAGGCCTGCTGAAGTAAAGTGCTCCCTGATATTCGCCATACGACGAGTTCGAGTGTGGGAAACAGTGGATGGGTTCGCTCTGGATTCGTCATGTCTCTCGGGAGTCCTGGATCGTCGCCTAGATATATTGGATAATCGATTAACATTTCGATCAACAGGGGCCACCATGGTTGAGCTGACCACAGGGGAGCTACCAACACCACTGTTGCTCTCTCTGTTAGCGTTTTGTGCAGGACCGCATGAATTAGGTTGAATGGAGGAAAAGCATAAGCCTTGAGATTGGACCAACTCATTGTGAATGCATCTGTCCTGACTGCCAGGGGGTCTGGTCTCCAGTTGACGAATTGCTTGAGTTGATGAGACAGGCGTGACGCGAATAGGTCTAATTGACAGTCCTTGCTTAGGGGACGGATTACGGTTGCTTTCAGTTTCCAATCGTTCAGATCGCGTGTAACTCGAGATTCGATGTCTGCTGCTGTGTTCAATATGCCTGGGATATGTTGTACAATAAGAAATATGCGTCTCTTCTCGCACCATTCCCATATTTCCAGAGTTATCTGAAGAAGTCGCGTCGGCAAGCGTGCCCCCCATATTGTTTAGGTAAGCAACCGCTGTAGTGTTGTCCAATTTTAAGCAAATCACGTTGTTCGTTTTGTCCTTCACAAAGGATTTCAAAGCAAAAAAAGCTGCTCTGAGCTCCAAAATGTTTATGTGCTCCTGGGCCTCTCCATGCGACCACTTCTTTCCTGTTCTTAGCGTCCCAAATGTAGCGCCCCAGCCCGTCTTTGACGCGTCAGAAGCGATCGTGAAATCCGCTATTGGAGGGAGGATGCGACTTCCCTTCAAAGAGTGAAGATTGTTTATCCACCACAACAAATCTCTCTTTGCTGCGTGAGCCAGTTTTGTCTGAACGGCGTAATTTTGTGACCGCTTTAGAGAACTGATTTGAAGGCTCTGGAGTTGGCGGTAATGTAGTGGCGCGGACCAAGCTGCTGGTCGGCAGAATTCTAGAAGGCCTAGTACCCTGGAGAGGGGTCGCATGGTTTGGTGGTGGTTGTTGATAAGTTGTTGACATGCTCTGCAGATTGATTGAACATTGGATTCGGGTAGAATGAAGAGCATTTGTATCGAGTCGATCAGGAGACCTAAAAACTGAATCTTCTGGGTAGGAATTAAGGTCGATTTGTCGTAATTTATCAGAAAGCCCAACGCTTCTAGAAGTTGTATCGTTATTGCTTTGTGGTGATTTAGGACCTATATAGAAGAGGACATTATCAGAATGTCGCCTAAGTAAATTATCAGGCGAATACCTTGGCCTCGAAGCCAAGCTACTACCAGTTTTAGTAGTTTGGTGAACCCTCTGGGAGCTACATTTAGTCCGTATGGCATCGCTTTGAACTGCTAATGCTTGTTGTTCCAGATGAATCGAAGGAATTTTTGAGATTCCTGGTGAATTTGGACAAACACATAGGCGTCTGTCAAATCTATTTTGGTCATGTAATCGCCCGGATTTAGGAGGGATTCTATTGTGGAAAGATTTTCCATTTTGAAATGAGTGGTTTCGATAAATGTATTTAATGGAATTAAGTCTAGAACTGGGCGATAACCCCCGTTTTTCTTTTGAACTAAAAACATGCGATGATGAAAGGCATGCCTGTCGAACTGTACTCAGGGTGCGTACTGGTCCTTGAAAACCTGGAAAGTCCTGGAAAAACGTAAAATAAAAATGCAGGCCTGGAAAACCTGGAAAATCGCTTTCGGTGCTTGAAAGTCCTTGAAAATCAGGTTATTTGTTGTGCTCTATTGGAAGTACATCCTAAATGCATCACTTTTCATTTATCTCGTCACAAATCACGCAAAAAGATCGCAAAAATGATGATTGCGAAAAGATCTGCATTGCTCTGCGCTCATTGGAAACTGGGCTCTAATCAGCCCCAGTGCAATGCACGGACATATTTCTGTTGAAGGCAGGTCCTTGATTATTGTTAACTTGGTTCTTAAAAGTTCTGGAAAAGTCCTGGAAATTTTCTTGGCTAAAAGTGAACGAACCCTGTGTACAATTTTGAAGCCTTGAACTATAGTTAAAATACTTGGATCTAAAGTCATCTTTTGTCAGTTGGCGAGGACGGGTTGTTGGCGTTGTTGCCTCGAAACGACTGTTGACGATTTCCTTGTTGGCGAAATCTGCGTCTTGTTGACCTGCGAGCATATTTGGTAGGCGCGAACGACGGTTGACGAAATTTTTCGTTTTTTGAGTATTTCTGAACAGAATTAGAGTCCGCCGAATAGTTCGCTAATGATATTTGGCGAGCAGCGAGATTCTTTTGCAAGTTTCGAGAAATATCAGCGCTATCAGCAGCTAGTTTGTTTATATCATTGCCAAACAACAACGTGCCGGCGTTAGGATATGCACCTTCTGCTAGGAAGACTTTGCATGGATTTATAGCTTAGAAAATTTTGGAACGGCGCAGAGCAGATAACGAATTAGCCGCATTACCTAACAGGCAAAGAGATTTTTCAATCATGCTCAAGATGTCCTTGTTGGACGTTGCTTGCTTGTTTTTCAAGCATGTCGTAAAGCACTGTAAAGGAGCTGCCGCATTTAGAACATGTTGCTGTACTTTAGACACTTCCTTGTCCCGATTATCTGCAGTCTTTTTATAACTAGAAGAAATTTGGTCGGCTAGGGACTTGTCTAGTTTAGGTGTAACAAATACCTCCATGTCTGGAAGTGCCGTTTCCTCGAGTATTGAGAAAATCTGAGATGACGATAAACAGCGGCGAAAATTTGTGTTTAAAAACTCTTTAAAGCTGTCAGAGGGTGCCCAGCTAGGCGATTCGTTGGTAGGATTAAAGAGTGGGAGCTTTTCCCTGTTGCTTTCTTGTGAGAAGGGTTTCCCCGCCATTCTCAGGTCGCGACATGATCGCTTCCTCGTCTTTGTTTGCGTTATGCACAGGGTCGAGCGATATGCTCGTTGTGGGGCCATCTTTGTGGCGATATTCGTTACCCAAGGTTACTGGACTCGTGTCCTCCAATGTTTGATCTGGCGGAGCCAGTACGGATAGTTGATCAGCGCAATCCGAGCCTTCTGTCTGTGGAGGATAACAACACACCGAGTTGGCATGGTCGAGCGTGGTGTGGACGTTTGGCATGTCTATTTAAGCGTCTTGATGTGATTCTAAGACAGCCAAACGATTGTCGAGCTTTCCCAAAGTAGAGGCCGTTTGTGTTATCTGTGATAAGACCTCGTCTAAGACTGGTGAAGTAGTATCATTAACGGTTAAACCACCGCTAACTTTGTGATCACCTTTGTCGTTCGAGCGTGATTTCTTCGAACGATGGCCTGATCGAGAGTGAGCATTTGAAGCCTCCGGGCTGCGCGATCGGGATCTTTTCGATGAACCCATTACTAGGCTAAAAGAAATGCACAAACTACACCACCCAAGATAGAAAATATACGCAAAATTTGTCACCGATAGAGCGAATTGACTTACCTGTCTGAGAAGACTCTATGATTCCGAACGCACGAATGAAGAAAGTCAAAGCCACTGGCGGGGATCTTACTATATACGAGAAGCTATTTCCCGCGCTTTTTGTTTTCAGTCCCAGTGCTCTTTACATGTGGCTCCGACACGGGATGACTACGTCATACCATTTGTATTCCATACATTTCGACCGGAGAGTGTGAAGTATAATCTCGCGTTTACGCAGTTCCTGAGCTAAGATTTCCATTTTTAGGTAGATTCTTTTTGCAAAAGAGCCTGTTTAGGTTAAGTAGCCAAAACAAAATCAAACAACACTTAACAAACCAAAGAACACATTTTGTGGGCCGGTTTCGAGACGTCGATCTTTTCATGCACCCAACTTGATGCAAGTAGCTTAACGTCTTTGTTTGAGCCGATTTGTGTTAGGTTCGATGCACGAAATGTTAGCAAGGGTTTGGATTTGGTTTTGATGCAGTCATTTACGCGAATGATATGCCGTACTTATCAGAACGAAGTTTCTCTTGTCTTTAAGCTCTGGGGCTTATAAGCTTTATAACAGTTAGTTTTGCTGTGCACGGGTATTTCAAGGTTATGAAATAATAGACCCACTACGTGACAGAATAAATATTAATGCGGATGAAAAGAAAGATATCGATCGCTACAACTGGAAAGAGCATCATAAAATTTGTGAAATTGCAAAGTTGGAAATGGATACCTTTGTATCTAAAACAGGTGTTTGTCTCTCCCAAGTAAAGCCCCTTTTACACGACCAAATTTTCTTTGACAAATTTTATTTCTGAAATATTTTTTAACTGTGTAAATTAGGACTTTACAACAAATTTAGTTTGACAACAACCCAGCTCTTGAATAAATGCATTTTTTAAATTAAATTTGTTGAAAATTCCTAATTTACATGGTTAAAAAATATTTCAAAAATGAAATTTGCCAAAGAAAATTTGGTCGTGTAAAAGGGGCTTAATTGAAAAATGTACAAAAATTGCGAAGTATGCATGGCTATATTTTCCACATTTTACAACATATTGTAACCAATTAAACTTTGCAATTTTGCTAATTTTATGACACTGCTTGCGGCGGTGGTGATATTTTGTCTAGATGAAGTTTTTTTACTCCTACGCAATCGGCTCATAGCCAACTACGCAAGTACATTCAACGTATTGAAGCAGTTTTGCAAATGATTTTTCTTGCTCTTATTAGGGTCCATCAGGTCAACGTGGTCCAATAGGTAATGCTGGCAAACCTGGAGCTCCTGTAAGTGCGATGTTTTCTTTAAGGCCTATTTACACGGGTGATTTTCGCTGCGGCTTTTCACCTGTTGAACGATGCGATATAGTAGATTGCAATCGAATATACTTGGTCGAACATTTTTGCTAATGCACTCGCCAGTCAGTATACTAGATTGGATACGCTAAAAGGGGAAAAATTGCAGCAAAATCGCCCCAGTTAACGGGCCTCAACGTACCTTTTACTGCGGTGCATATCATTGTTTCATAGCACCTTCCATTCAAACGGTGCACGCGCAGGAGAAAAGTGTTGACTGAAAAAAACGCAAATACCATAGTACAACTGAAGGTTTTGAGACGTATAAAGCGCCGGTCGTAGTGCTCAGGATGCATATAATAACTAGTGCTAACGCTTATTACGACATTTTGGTTGGTACAGGCGGAGGTTTTTATTGATATCAAGGGCTAGTCGTACTCTATTATTCAGGAGAAAATTACAGTACGGCTAGGAAGTTCACTTTGTCAATTGACATTTTTCTCGACCGAAACATCAATGGCATTAAAATATTTCCTTCTGGTTTAATACGTATTATATGATTAGACGTGAATTTGACATCCTTTGAGAAGTTCAATTAATATAACAACTTTGCACTAGTGCCTTTAAGTCTATGTTTTGGTTCTTTAATGTGTATTGTAGTATGTTTTGAGTGATTGGTTGTTTATTAGTTTAATCAGTTTTTGTTGCTTTCAAGGGTGAGCAAGGTGCAACTGGCGGTCGAGGTGCTGTCGGTGCACCTGGTGCATCTGTAAGTATCATGAAATGTACTCATCTAGTATGTATTAATGCCCATTTGTACGTGAACTCGTTTTTTAGTGATCAGCTTATTGCACTTTTACATGGAACGAAAAATAAATAATACTGCATGAGGCGAAGCTGAGTGCGATATAAAACGTTGAGGGCGCTATTGTAAATCTCGGTAATGCACGAACGAAGAGCTAGCGCTTTCAAGGTTTTGATATTTAAATTAATTTGAGCAGCACTCGGCTTGCTTGGAAAAAGAGAAGAAAGTTTATTTATTTGCTGGAAGTAAGTGTATTTTATGCTTTTTTCCTTCTTTAGTGTTCACTTCACCTATTTTATTGCGAAAATATAAATTAGCGAAACGATTCACTCTAGAAATAGCGTTGTTTTGAGTCACTCTACCGGAAATAATTTGTTTTTGTCACATGCATCGCGTTTTTAATTCTACAACGAACAATCAAATAAAAAACCAGCACGGCAGCACCTTCGTGATCTGTCAAAATTTAAGAACACATCGGAACGGTGTTCCTAATTCATTCCCGCTTTATCTTGACGAAGCTTACCAATGTTTACTTCGGTAATTTAGTGTATTTCGGTTTGGTTGTTTGCCGCCGCTTTTAGGAGAGCAATAACTTCAGTTCCACGACGGTACTAAACAAATGCTTTTGTACTATATAAAATTCACTCACGTGCTGCAAATTGACCAATAAAAATACTACTGTGCGAAAAGATGATTAAAATATTGAAATTTTTCTAGAATCGTATTTGTTAAGCATTTTCCACACAGTTCTTGCGCGGAAAATTTGTTTAAACTAGGATAGTTCACGATGTGATGTAATACAATGTATATATTCAATCATTTACTGGGTTTTTTCCAAGTATTATCAAGTATTAAAGGGGAGCTTCGGTGGCGCAGTGGCTTAGATATACGCCTTTCACCACTGAGGTTGTGGGTTCGATTCCTAGTGCAAACTTAACTTTCATTTGACGTGAGTCTGTCAACTACACTGCTGAAAGTCGTAGGTTTTCTCCGGGTACTCCGGTTTCCTTCTAGTGTATAAAAAGTTGTATGTAACTTCTGGGTACACGGCCCCGCGAGATTGTGATTCAAGATTGTGATCGTGTTTAAATAAAGTCATTATTATTATTGTTATTATTATTATTATTATTATTTTTATTAGGGAGCTGATGGTGTTGATGGTCAGCCCGGATCTCCTGGTGCTCCAGGCAACCCTGTAAGTTGCATTTTTGTGGCTAGCGCGCATGCGCAGCTAGCCACTATCATAACACAAACAACGATGTTTGATTCATGTTTGATCACTATAAGAATAGTATTCCAGTTACTCGTAGATTACTCGATAAGATCCCTATCTTATTGAGTAATCTTTTTTCATTGTCGATTGATGATATCGACATTCATATCAAATATCACCGTGAAATCGAAAGGATTCTCAGTTTTTCCCAAAAATACGATGTTTTAAAACAAGTTCTTCATTTTCTTAGTTTATTTAAGTTTGTTTTATTTGAACACAAAGGAGAGCAAGAATGTTGGTGGCAACCCTGTGCATGCGATTGGCGACGCGACTTTACTCGCTGTATTGATGGTCATTAGCCAACTGTAGCAAAGCAATTTATTTGTGTCATACAGAATTATTAGTGTTACTTATTATGGCTAGCAGCAACTAGGTTGATTGTTCCCAAGTCATGATAATGAATTAAAATATGACACCAAGCCACGTGAGCTCAACAATGCGACCGTGAATATTGGGTTTACTTTATGTTGAGATAATGTTTCAGTATTATTGAGACTCTGCCAACATTAGAAACAGCCTCTGCTAGTTTTGAAGTAACGTATACATTGCGTCCTTATTCTTGCGATAGAAAGCGTGACTTGATTTTCCGGGACTTGTCGTAGACAAAATGAACTTTGTATCCGAGACAAATCCCATTTTTTTATTCTGAATCTCAGGAAAAGTTTCTCTGCGTGAGATTCGTGATGTAGCCTGCTATAACAACACAAATGACGTGTTGTTTAGGATTGGTGATTTTGTATTTATAATGAAAAGTGCTTATTTCAACGTTCGCGTCATTGAGAATCTATTTGAAAAACACAACGCTATAGTGCTAGTGAAAATGAAACAAAAAAACAGTAGAATTTCAGATAACTGACAAATTAAATAAAAATGGGTTAAAAGAAGGTAAAAATTCGATTTCACAAGTTGGAACAAAATTTTGGATTTATCAAATGTCGATAATGTTTCATTTAAATGTGTTCCACTCTCCTACCTTGCCTGAAAAGGTTAACTGGCACGTCGGTGAAGTTCATCAATGATATTGTGTCGTAATTGAAGGCCGAAGCTCTCCCTATTTTAGAGCATATTTTTGGCAAGTATTTCATACATACCTATTTCTCAGAAGTATAGATTGCTTTCTATATTCATCTGTTATTATTTTCCCCTACTTTTTCTCATTGGGGATGTAGTTATATCGTTGTAACTTAAGTTCTGAAGCCTCTGCAAATACGTCTAAAGCATTGAACTGAAGTCACTTATTAAACCAAATTTAGCTAACCATAGTACGCTTTGCGTACCTATTTTTAAAGTTGTAGCTCAGTACAATACTTTTGTTGACAAGAGATGTTATTCAGCAGCAAGTAAAAGGCCAGCACAAAAGATACTATTGGTTTTGAAATGCTGCTTGATAAATATATAATATTTATGAAGCAACGTAGCATAGTCAAGTCAACAGTTGAGGAAATGTGCATATTTGACGATAATACGGAATAGAGTATTTGTGCTATTTCAACCACGCAAAATTGAGACAACAGCTTGCTTGCTCGAGATATTAGAGGGCTTGACATTCTACGACGCGGACGTTAAAATAAGTGCTTCATTCTATTAAATACGAAAACACAAACGTTGAACAATGCAGTTGTGTCGCTATAGCAGTCTGCATAGCGGGTCTAATATAACAGACGTCCTGAAATTAAGAGTAAAATACTTTTGATTTGTCTCGGGTACAGAGCTCACGTTGTCTACGACTTAAGTTTTCGAAAATCGCGTTGCCCTTATCAAAAACAGAATTAGGACGCGGCACATAAATTTTTTCGAACACAGTTGAAGCTGTTTCCATTGTTGGCAGTGCAATAATAATGTTGAAACGTTGCAATTAGTATCGGCAATGCTGTATTTCATTTTGTGAGAACGTTTCCCGCACGAAGTAGCATTAATCCAATATTCATGGTTGCGTCATTGACCTCGCGTCGTAGATCTTAAGGTCCCTATTACGTCCAAAAAGTTGCATTGGTAGAGTATGCATGAAAAGTTTGTAATACTTTTGATTTCGTTTTTGAACTATAGGGAGCAATGGGAGCAATTGGTAACCCTGGAGTTCAAGGCGATGTTGGTGCTCCCGTATGTATACTCCCGCTTTCTTACCAACATGGAGTTATAATACTAAACTGTGTGATTCTGTCTTTGCACTTGATGTAAAGGAAAGCACACGTGGCGCATTTTTTTAGCATGTCACCTGTCACTAGATAAACCTAGCTAGGCAAAGTTACTACCAAGTAAAACAAGCGATGGGGTGACTTCTTCCCACTGAGTTTTTCGTCGTCTGAAGGGTGATTAGCTTCTCTTCTGTGCTTTAGGAGGTTATTCCTGGGTGCGCAGAGTTTTCTCCCGCGATGCAAATTCCTTGGCTATAGCCATGGTTCGCGGTCTGAACTCTCGTCGGCGGAAGCTTAAAAACGCTTCAATATGCTTCAAACCGACAACGTTTGATATGCCTCCACAATTCAGCCACTGGCTGCGAGGAAAGATGATACGCCCTCCCAGGGGCGGATTAGCCCACCGGGCTACCGGGCGTTGCCCCGGTGGCCCCCCACTTTTGTACAATAGGGGGGCCCTGG
>JAOBYK010542005.1:0-31874 GCA_025434845.1 Phenganax subtilis
AAGAAAAAAACGATGCGTAATGTATTTTTTATTATTTCTTGTTTTGAATTTTCAACTGTTTTTGCATAAAAACAATCTGCAGTATTGCCAATTGCGGGCTCAACCTACAGATAATTGAATTATCTGCATAAAGATAATTCAATTATCTGCAGGTTACGAGATTGCTATAATTAATAGTTGTCTATTAGCCAATCAAAACGCGTGTTTTTACTGCTATGTATAATAATGATTGTTATTGATGTGCAAATTGAATAAGATTAAAAAACACAACACATCGTTTTGATTGTAATTTATCCTTTTAGAGCTGGGTGACAACTGCACCAGAAGACCAAAAAGAGCTCAAGGCTAATGAAATGTGCGAATCACAGGTACACGAAAAACTTGGCAGGAAACTAATGTAATGGATATTGGAAAATTGTGAAATATTGTTTTCCGACATTGTACATATAAGAGTTCTTTTCTGTCAAGAGATATTATTATTACACTGTTGGTTTTTCGATGACCGTATTCAATCTAGCAACTTGTGTCTGACCATTCTCGTGCGTGCACAACAAGTTGTGTACATTTTGACTGTGAAAAACACTTTTTTAGTGATGTAGGTTATCCTAGATAAAGATTGTTATTGATATGCAAAGTGAATTAAGTTGCAAAACACAGCACATCGTTTTGATTGTAATTTATCCTTTTAGAGCACTGTGAAAGCTACACAAGGGACTGGAAAAGAGCTCAAGGCAAATGAAATGTGCGAATCACAGGTACACAATGAACTTGGAAGGAAACTAATGTAATGGATATTGGAAATTTGGGAAAAGTTTCCATTTTTTCTTTTTTTGGAAGCTTTAAAAAAACTTTGCTTTTAAAAATATTTTTGCATATTAATCGAGTTTTTGTAGAGCAGTTAACCTTTCTCGATCTAATATTTAGGTGATTTTTCGTGATGGAGAGCTGCTTTGTGGCGTTCTTGATAAAGCTCATTATGGTTCAACACCATTCAGCTTGGTACATTGCTGTTATGAGGTAGCTTTTGTCAACAATAGAAAACCTTTTCCATATTAGCTCTCACGTAAAAACATGGAAACATGCTACGAAACTTCGGACAAATAACATTTGCGTACATACATTTGATTATTGGTCTAAAGATAACTGTTCAATGTGCTCGTCAAATTGTAAATCATAATTAACCAATTCGTGGTACAATGTCTAGTTGACTGAGAAGTTTTGTGTTATTCTGTAGCTGTATGGCGGAGTTGTATCCAGTCTCTTACTGTCTGCTCTTGCTCGAGTTTTCACGGCTTTTCTTCAAATGAGAGGTTTTAGTCTAGGAGTAGAAGATATTATTGTGAACAAGAAACCGGATAAAAAAAGACGGAAAATTATAAAGAAAGGACGACGCTGTGGACACAAGGTTGCAACTGATGCTTTAGGACTCTCTAATGATACTGAAAAGTAGGTTCTTGTTTTAATACAATTTATATTGTTGCATTATGCGCTTGTGCTTGATTTGGACACTTTATTATAAAGTAACTTGTAGATAACGCGTGGTCTGATTGTTTGATACGCGTGTTTGGATCAGGCCATCCAAACACGGAAATATAAATTGCTACACAAAGGTCTATTTCGAAAAACGTGCAAGACTAACGTGCTGCGTGTTGTTACTTTACAAAGCACTTACTTCATGGTTTCCAATTATTTATACGGCCTGATCCAAATACTTGGCAATGTTACGCGAATGAGAAAAACGAGCAAAATCACTCGTCAGTGGCTCCTGATTTCGCGCGCTTTTCTCGCAACATTCTCGTTTGTATGGATCAGGCCATCCAAACACAGAAACCATAAAGCAATTGTTTGTTAAAACTTAGCATGCAGTTTCATCATCCAGGCCTTATATACTAGAAGCCACTGATTGTATAAACTGAACTAAATTAATGTAACTTTGATACACTAGTCTTACGGTTTTGATAGCCATGTTTCTAATAGCCGTGTTTCAAGAGCATGTCTTTTATGACTACGACTCTGCCTTTTTCTCTTTTAGCAAAATATTGATTGAAAGATTTCAAGCTGCTCATCACAGTAGAGACGACAGCGATATGAAAGAACTAGACTTAAAAATGAAGGGCAAAACTGATGAGGTTCAAGATCAGATTAACAAGGAATGTATTCCTTTCGGTCTTCTCAAAAACTTCCCCCAAAACAATCTTCAGCTTATGGTGCAATCTGGTGCTAAAGGCTCCGTCGTTAACTGCATGCAGATATCATGTCTTCTTGGTCAGATTGAGCTGGAAGGGCGTCGTCCACCATTGATGATCAGCGGACGTTCATTGCCCTCGTTTCTTCCCTATGATCCTAGCCCGCGCGCGGGTGGTTTTGTTGATGGACGTTTCTTGACAGGGATTAGACCACAAGAGTATTTTTTTCATTGTATGGCCGGGCGAGAGGTAAGTATACATTCAGAGTCAAAGAAAACCTTAAGATTGACTTTTACTGCGAAGATAACTTGGTCGTACAATACACGACCTCGAAGTTATCGGCGCCGTATTGCAAAGGGGGCAAACTCCTGGGACGAGCGCGGCTTTTCTACTGCAAGCAATAGCTTATTGAGAGCACTGAAGGGTCTTTCGCTTGCTTAAAATGTGGATATTATATCTCGAGTAATAATTTTGTTTGCTACTCTTCTGTAAGAAGAGATAAGTAAATTTTTTTATGCCAATCATTTTACTGCTATTGGGCCAGAAATGCATGTTCAACCACAGAAGACAACGTATACCTACGATGACTTTCTTGGTACAACATTGTCGTCCTTAAAGTATTTCTTATCTCACTTCGTGGGATAAAGCAAGGAAGGGAAAAAGCAGAGGTCGTTGCCAGAGCATTTGGTGCGTACGAGTTGGGAGTTCCTATAAGATTAACCCAGAAAGAAGTCGATGCTACATGTACTTTAAAGCAAGAATACGCAAATCATTTGGAGAAGCATGGAGAAGCAAACAGTCATATACGGACCAAGTTTGAAAGCTGTGGGATCTTTTGCAACACTTTCTTTCCACGCTCAGATAAGACTTTGTCTTTCAGCCATTGATGCCATTTTATGTCTTGGATACCTTTGGTCGTTATTGTAGCCACCAACACTACAATGCTTGTTTCTTGTCATCCTGCTGCTTTACTCTGTCGTAAATATTTAGAATCACGCAGTAAGCTTGTGAAGAATTTACATAAATATCGTACAACGCTCTATCATTCATAAGCCGGTTTTCCACTTCGCCCGTACCGTAGCGTAACGTAGCGCATCTCTTTGTTTGGTGAGCACCAGAGCATAACTAATGACTGTAAAACAAAGAAATGCGCTACGGTACAATACGATACAGTTGAAGTGGAAAGCTGGCTATAAAGAACTCTATTATCTCCGACCGCACTTGTCCCAGGAGTTTGCCCCCTTTGCAACATGGCGCAGATAACTTCGAAGTCGTGTATGAAGCAGCTAAAGATAACGCTCTCGCTACATTAAGCACATACAGCCCAGTACAGTACATCATCATGTGACTAATGCATGTGTTGTTCAAACTTTTCGATTTGGATGTTTTCACTTTAGTTTTGAAGCCAAAGCCAACCATTTTTAGTTTACCGTTTTATTACGTGCACGTTTATTTAGTACTACCGCTTAGAAAGACACTAATCCTTGACTGTGTAGGTGCATTTTTTTACCTATAGCATGTGCGATTATTATTTTCGTGACTATGACTTCAGGGTTTGGTTGACACGGCTGTAAAAACAAGTCGCAGTGGTTATCTTCAGCGGTGTCTCATCAAACACATGGAGGGGTTACATGTGGGATATGACTTGACAGTGAGGGACAGTGATGGATCTGTCGTACAGTTTTACTATGGCGAAGATGGATTGGATGTTTTGAAGACCGCTTGTTTGTCGGAGAAGCAGTTTCCATTTATGGCCAGTAACTATAAGGTCTGTCCCTGAACTTTATTTTTTTGGAATCAAAGTTAAATTACGTGCAAAACTTTCAGGGACTGTGCATGATTCATTTAAAGAAAAAAATCCAGTGTATCTTTTTATGCAAGAATTTTTGTCACCGATTTACGGAGTGGCTGTTAGAGCATCCAGAAATGGCAAATTATTGCAACTGGGTTTTCTTCCGCGAGCGAACGTGTTCAGTTTGGATTTTGCAATTTAATTAGGATATTGGTCAAATTAGCTGTTACCGGAAATTTTCCTTTCGGCGTTTTTCTCTGAAAACTTGGACGATGTGTTATCCTGTAAACAAATTCTTCTATCTATCTTTCTTTTTCTTAACTCCAGGCATTAGTGAAGCAGTTGAGACCTCGAGCGGCTATTTCTCAATTGGACTCAAATGCAGCTGGAAATGTTCAACGGAAGGTAGTCAATCACCTTCTTAGAAACAGAATGGCGTAGCCAGCTACGACAATTGGTCATGGAATGCCTGTTAACTTGGTTTAATTAGTTCCGAGATTATGCATTTCCAAATGTTAAATTATTGAAAACTACTGCAGAATAGATGCTGCATGTACGTCTTGCCAATCATTAGTCGAAAATTTATATGTTTCTGCAAGATTGCAGGAGGTAGCTTTGTCTTGTTTGGTCATTATATTCTGTTTTCTTATCTAATGCAGATTGATCGCTGGGTGAAAAAACGCAAACAAACGCCGACGAAGAAACGAGAAAGAGTTTCATCGTTGAGTTGTTTCGTGGAAGAGTCAAATCTTCACGGAGAATTGAAGTGTTTTGAAGAGCGAAATTTGTGGAAGGTACAGAGGATTGTTTCCTTATTTCACAAAGAACTGTATAGATTCTACTTCGACTATTGGTGGATTGTCCGAATAATTTAGCTACAAACATGCTGACGTACGTATTTGTAGGTCAATAAAAGTGTAATTGATGCCTGGCGTTCAGCACCATTGCATGACAGAGAGAAGTAAGTTTTTGTAAGCATTAACGTCTTGAACCTTAGCCCGTCATTAGAGGTTTTTTATTTTAATTAATTACATATATCTATATATATACAAGAAGTTGCTACTACAAGTGAAGTGCTGCGAGTTGTGAGTATTGGCGGTTAATAGCCGTAAAGTACCTGTTATTGATTTAATCTTTGGAGAGGTCAACTGTTTAAGCATACGACTTTTGGTAAAGGATGGTACGGGCGTATAAAAAAAAGTTAGTGGGGGTAACTTTTGCGATGGTGATTACACTTAGACAGGAGGCAGTGTTTAGAATATATGAAAAAGTAAGATGCAACAGAAATGTATTACAGTTTCGAATCATTGTCCACGAAATTCGGCTTATCGAGATTTCGAAATTTTGTACACTGAAGTTGCCTTGTTAGAATTAGGGAGCTGCTATCGGAGCAATTAACTTTAACTTAATACAATATTGTAGTTTTGTAACTCATTGCTTCTTGGCTTTTTCGTATGAACATGCAGCATTTTTCTACTAATTGTACTAGGTATAGGCGACGTACGTCGCGTCCTCCAGACCCTGTTCTTTCCAAGCTGTCGCCAGCTTGCAATGTCGGCGCTGTGTCGGAGAAATTCCACAACAATCTTATGAAGTATATCACTAGTAATCCTGACAACTGTCTCACTGATCGACCTGGTGAATCTATGTATGTAAACTGTGTTGAAACTTAATCATTTCATTACACAGCCAGCGGAAAATAACTCTAGTTACTGTTTAGGACGAAATTGTCTGCAGAGAAATTTCAAAGTTTGATGCATTTAAAATCTCTTCGTTCATTGGCGGAACCGGGTGAAGGTGTTGGTTTATTGGCTGCTCAAGTAAGTTGAGGACGCTTTGTTTTTTCAAATTGTATGTGTACTCGCCGTGGCATGCGGGAAATCATACCACTTCACGGGTTAAGCATATTATGTACCAATTTATTTTTGTTTACACATTTGACTGACACTAAGCCAATAATATGCACCCTGCTAATATAAATTTGTTCAACCGTTCTAATGCCTGCCAATCTATCATATTAAAGTCGAAGCTATATAAGCCATCGAATTGATGTTTTAATACCAAAGGACCTATACTTGCAGAAATTTTTTACCCAAAAAGCAATTCGCGCAACATTACAAACTAATTTCCTCAGAAGAGAAAGAGTTGTAAATTATACTGTGATTGAAAGATTCAAGACTTTCTACAGTGCGAACCACGATATTAGTTCGAGTATAAATTTTCGCAAAACTAGTTCCATTTACACAACTTTGCCTTCAGTCGTTCAAATTAAGGTGATGTTACTATGTAATTATCTGGAAAAGTGGATAAAACTCGGAACAAACTCGTGTTAGCGAAAAGAAGAGCGTTTCTATGATTTTCAGAATTTCTCTACCGACCCACGATAATAGTATTATTGCCAAAAAAACATGCATAAACATGAAATAAAGAACAGTTTCGCGCTATATTTTAACGATCTTGGTACACTTTGCCTATGATACATATGCAAACACAACATTTACAGTAAATTTACTTCTAGATTCTAATAATACAACCAAGTCATTTATTCACGTGAGCCCCGTGAAGTTTAATGACCTCAAAAAGTCTGTCGTTAACTGAGCCTGTGAGATTTGCTATGGTAGACCTAGGAATTGAAGCAAGAGATCTTTTTATCGCGTTCCATAGGTCATCTTTGGAAAAATATTGTCTGCCACCTTCATAAACATGACGTTTCACTATGGCCCACAGGTTTTCGATTGGATTCAAGTCCGGAGAGTTTGGAGGCCAAACCATTAGCGTTTCGTTAACAAACCCAAGAGATGCTAAAAAGTCTGCTGTGGCCTTTGCAGCATGTGATGGTGCATTGTCGTGCATGAAAATGATTTTTTTCAGTAGCGACAAAGATAAATCATCCAGCCATGGTTCCAGTGCATCTCTGAGAAACTGGCAATACGTGACAGAGGTCAACTTTACTCCCTCCGGCACACGATATGGACCAACAATTTCATCAGCAATAATTCCAGCCCAAATCATAACTCCACCGCCACTTTGTTGACGCCTAATTCTCATGTGACATTTATCACCGTTATACACCCAACCTTTGGCCCAGCCATCCGGACCGTCCAACGTTGCTCTCGACTCGTCCGTGAATAAAACACATTTCATATCTGTTTTCATGTATTTCTTTGCCCAATCCATCCGCAGACGCTTGTGTCTTGGAGTTAGATGAGGCCTTTTTGCTGGATGTTTCACTGTAGCTATTTTTCTGAGGAGACGGTTGCGAGTGGTTTCCGCAACATGGGGTATACCAGCATCTTGAAAAATTCTTGCACTACTAGCCCCAGGTGTTTTGTGGATGCTTTTCCTTAAATAGTTAATATCTCGCTTCGAAACAGATTTTATTACTCCGCGATCACGTCTAGGCTTTCGCTGGAAAGGATGCTTCAAATATCTTTTCACAGTGACAATATGGCGACCTAATTCTTCTGCAATTTCGTTTGGTGCTTTACCCTTGGCTACTTCCCTTACGATTAAGCCTTTCTCTTCGTTTGTCAGGTCTTTACTACGCCCCATTGTGATCACATCGTTTTGAAACTAATACCGTGGGCCACCTCTTTTATAGAGAAATGCCTGGATTTTGTAATTACTTGACTCATATGACATGTAAACATTGCACCAGTGTTTCCACCGTAAACAAAAAAGTGTTTACGTGTGTTTATGTATTTTCCTCTAAATTTGAGCACAAAATGCACTAATCTTGTACATAACTAATATCGTGGTTCGCACTCGCTCATGCTATTCGTTCATATCATGCTGACTAGTATTCTATCATGAGTTTTCTGTAATTCTCACAGTCTATTGGCGAGCCATCCACACAGATGACATTGAACACTTTTCATTTTGCTGGTCGTGGTGAAATGAACGTCACTTTAGGCATACCAAGAATGAGGTATACGCTCAACGTAAACAGCACAAAACTTAATGCAGTGGCGAGTAGTTATTTGACATTGTTTTTCCAGAGAAATCTTGATGACTGCTAGTGCAAATATCAAGACACCCACCATGGAGGTTCCACTTAGATCTGGAAAGAAAGCTTTGAAACGTGCGAAGAAATTAAAAACAAAGTTTGCTAAAGTCGCTTTATCGCAGGTAGACCCCCAAAAAGTTTTTCATAAGCATAAATTTTTGTATTACATTCGAGTGCCAATCTAAAGTTGCAAAGTAAATTATTTAGTCACAAGTAATCAGCTGCACTCTAAAACACATTAGCGGAGGTGTGCAGTTTTCTGTGCTTTCTAATCATACTTTTATGCCAATGTGACTTCTAGCAATTTTACAAATAATTTTTACAAAAACAGGTGTTACAGAGCGTAGAAGTATGGGAAACTCTGTCGTCAAAACAAACTGGTGCAAGGTAAAGTAATCAACATAATTAAGTATCCAGCAACAAAGAACTTGTCCATCTTTTGAAGTTTACCGTGTTTTTTGATCATCTCCCATTGACAATGGTTGTTTGTTGCAAATTTTAGATCACGAATGTACAGAATACGATTTCAATTTTTACCTCCAGATGCGTATAAGGCAAGTTGGACCTAAACGCTCTACTTTTGCATTACTTTCTGTAGAAATACCATCAGTAGCTCGTTTAATGAGCATATAACATTCGTAGTATATTTAGCTGGCTTTCTTGTATTGGTCTTTACCTCAAAGATTGCCAGCAGTATGTCGCTCGTAGCAGCCTTGCAAATAAAAGTTTCACTTACGCTGTTTACAGGGTGAACTTTCAGTCACTCCAGAGTCTATTCTAACGTTCATGGAGACAATTTTCTTCAAAAAATTGAATTCAGCTATTACACGCGTTATCCAAGCAGCCCAAAGAGCAAGGTACATCTACTCTCGATTTGATACTTCCTTGAACATAGGTTGCCATTATCTACTCGATGACAAACTCAGTGGTTTTGAACAAAAATTGCCAGTATTCTTTATACTTATTAATTACATATCCCTTGTGTTAAATACCAATCGACTGTCAGTAACAAGGCCGCCATCAGCTTAATATATTTTGGCCGTATTAATATATGCGTCTTGATTATGTTTTAGTCTTTTAGATACGGCTCGTGATAGAGTTTATGGTGAAAATGAATCAAGTGCGGTCGTTGAAAACGAGAAAAATAGTACGAATTGTGATACGGAAATGGATGCATTTTTGATCTTAGAAATCTATCTTTTATCTACGATATAGTTTAACGTGTGAACTTTGGCACAACTTGTACAACTACGCATATCTAACACTGTATTCATTCTAACGTAGACACATTGAATTCGGACAGCAAGTACGATGAAGACGATGATAATGCTGACCTTTCTGAAGAGGAAGCGGACGCTGATGGCGACGCTACATTGGAGAGGAATAAACAAAAAAGAGAACAAGTAAGAGAACTTCATAAGCCACTCCCTGAACTTTACCGAATTTTATATGCGGTAAAGGGTTGCAGTAGAACTATGAGATAGTTCATTAGTATAGGTAGTAGTATTGATTCGAGTGGAATGACGACTAAACATGCGCAAGTGACTTATTGAAGACTGCCAAATAGCTTAAGTCTGAAGGACGAGCGCTACTTGCAGTCTTTTTAAAACACACGAAATGTTTATCCACAGTTGCACGAGAAATTCCATTATTACTTATCAATTTATGATATCCTAAGAGATATTTTGAGACAATTACATCCGGTAATGTCATTAATTGTTGAAGTGTCTGACTTCTTATGACCCTATTTGCTCAGAAAATCCTCGTTGCTGCGCCCAGCTATTAAAAATTTTTGCAAAAAGCTAGTGGTACTTGTGTTGCTTTTTTAACGTTATGTTGTAGCCCTTGTATTAAAGAAAGCTCAAGATTCGGAAATCTTTAGTCACCGCTAGCAGAGAACGTATTTGTTTTACTTAAAAAGTTTAAAAACTTTGTTTTCAGTGGAAATTTTTGTGGAGTTTAGATTGTCCATCTTTTATTTTGTCAATCAGATCAGTTTGTTCCAGATTTTTGCACTTTTGTTACAGATATTTGCACTGTTATTTAGGATAAGTGGTACAGCTGCTTATTACAGTAGAGGAATATTTTTAGCCTATTATTAGAAAGTTGCATGATTGGCATTATCTTTGCTAGAGATGGAACTGCTGTGTGCATTAAAATCTTCCATTTTTTGGTAACTTTTTTATTACCATCAGCATGCAAGTTACGAAGCACCAGACCAAGATGAGGAGCAAATCAACAAAGATTTGGTGGAAAGTGAAGGAAGTACGAAGAACCATTTCTTTGTGATGACAAAAAATAATACAGTGCACTTTTTATCTCACGAACTATGGAGGAAAGTTTCCATCCAATGAAATTGAAAACAACGTTGAAATATATACCTATCCATGGTTTATCTTGGTCGGATAATAAATAACCATGTGGAGTTTTTATTTTTGGTAGTTATCCAATTCAACTGTTTTTTTCCTTTTTTCGTTATGTGAAGGTGACTCAGAATATGATGTTGACATAAGCCAAGGACAAGGTTTGCTACCCATTGAAAATATATACAATATTTCGTCATGCTTACAATGTTCAACTTGTTACTGGTAAAAGCAGGAGGTTAGCCGTATTTTTTCTTGACAACGTGAAGTGGCTGTTTAGTAAAAAGAAGGTCGTTTTTGTCTATTACCAACTTGGTATAGTTGTTCCAGACCAAGACGTGGGAGAGACGTTAAATGAAGCTTTACCTGAACCAAAAGAAATCGATCTAGCTCGTGACAAGAGAATGACTGTAAGTAAATTGAATGCAGAACTTTGAGTTGCATCTAAACCTTATAGAATATTCTTTTTTGCGAAGCATCATATATGCACAAATATTGAATCTGTCAGATTGACTGTTTCGTCTATTGTCACACAGTATTTCATGCATGATGCAGATGCAAGCTAGTGTTCACTTAGGAGAATTATCCATCTCCTTAGAATTGCTTTTCCGTTTATTTATTTTGGGATATTGCAGAATCTAATGCTGGACAATCCAAATGTGGCATCTTATCATTATGACGAACAAGATCAACAATGGTGTGAAGTGCAACTACGGGTATTTATTGACAATAATTTAGAGACATGTTGTAGTTTATTGGCGTGCATTTATTGGTTTGAAATCTATATAGTTTCCAGTCACTGGTAGCAAAGTAATGCTGACAACTTTGATGGAAAAATTGGCTGCCCAGGTTAGTTTAAAACGTTGAGAGGGTTTCCTGACTTTCATTCACCACCTTGTCTTTTCTCATGTAGAGTGTTATTTTCGAGACTCCTGGTATAACGCGGTCTTTCTTGGTGGAAAACGATGACAAACCGTCCATGCTCAAAACAGAAGGGGTAAATTTGAAGGTTAGTTTATTTTTAACTTATTTCGTGTTTAGTTTCTGGTCGGCGAAGGTTTAAAATGTTTACCATCAGTATGCGTTTTGTGCTCTTTAGTTTATAATTTTGGGATGATCTTTTATCCTTAATGCAATATATTTTTGGAATGTAGTTTTAGTGCTTGCTCCCAAAACTCCTTGCTTTTCGAGTTGTTCATTCGTATGTTTTAGGTGATGTGGAGTTACCCTGAAGTATTGGATATTGACAAGTTGTACACTAATGATACTCATCAAGTTGCTAAAACATACGGCATTGAAGCAGCAGGACGGGTTATAGCCGCGGTAAGTTCATTCACTTACTTATCACTAATGATTAACCTACGAAAAACCTTCTAAAAGAGAGAGAAAGATTCACTGTTGTGTCCAATCGCCGATGAAGTTGACAGTTTGAAAAAATGCGGTGCATATTCCACAAGTGGAAAAGGTTCAAAAACGTTTCTTTAACAATATCGCTTATTACATGCAGGAAATCAAGAACGTGTTTGGTGCCTACGGGATTGAAGTGGATCCACGTCATCTCACTTTGGTCGCTGACTACATGACGTACGAGGGTTGCATCAAGGCTTTTAATCGAATAGGAATTGAATCGAATGCATCACCTTTTCAAAAAATGAGTTTTGAAACGACGATGCACTTTTTGCGAGGGGCGACCATTTCGGGTGCAACAGAAAAGCTTGAGTCTCCCTCTTCTAGGCTTGTTGTAGGTCGTGTTGTGGGTGGGGGAACTGGAAGTTTTGACCTGAAATTACCTTTGTGTTAGATGGTCAATTAAGAGCGTTTTTACACCGTACCAATAAGGTGTTCGCTCATGCGTGATATAAAGGCGTTCATTTGGTAATATTTTAAAGAATTCTATCGGATTGATTAGCATAACTGAATTGGTGGAATTTGCAGCACGAAATGATAAAATCTCCATTCTATTTGAGCGTAAATTCTAAAAGTAAGACTAACTTGTGTGTGAGAATTCTTTCAGCTTTGATAATATATTAATTGCTGCCGTAGGCAGCTTCCTATTCTTGATGATGTGTTTTTCCCGTACGAGTCCTTCCGGCCAAACTATGTGGGGGCAAACGAAAACTCAGGGGTTTGCAATGTTTGTACATTTGTACGTACGTACGTGCGGATGGACAAATTTATGACGTTATTTGACGTCACAGATGTTTTTAGAAATACCATACTCCAGATCGTGATTTGACTTTCCGAACACCCTGATTGAGACTCGCGAGCACCACTATGAACGATTACAATTTGTAAACGCGTTACGTGCGCTCATGCGTTGCGCTTGGTCGCAGAACAACGATTTCTTCTGTAGCCTAGCGTCGTGTGTTTGTAGCCTGTTGCTAATTCTAATTCCAGCTTGCCGCTGGAATTAGAAATAGGAACAGGCAGCAAACATAACTGAAATAAGACTCTTCGCTGTTACATTGTCAGTGAAAATGTTTTTAAAGCGAAATAATAAGAGGTTTGTTTGACTACGAGCAGGCTATCGCAACAATTGAACTATGGTGCTTTCACTTCTTTTCATTCTTTTCGATTTCGTAAGTGTTAGTGATGATTTCAACCATTGGCCACACATGAAAACTGTTCCATTATCAGTAGCACCAGGTTAACGCCTTATAATGCTTAAACAATCACATTCTGCAGAAAATTTAAGAAGACACATGTCAAAATATTTCAGTGACATTCTAGGCTGAAGAGTTCTATTGGACTAATCACAGATAAAGATATTTAACTTGAAATAAAGCGATTAATTCGTGGATAAATTTTAAAAATTTAACCCGTTACATTATCAGAAAGACAAGGTTAACGCCTTAATGCTTAAACAATCACATTCTGCCGACAATTTAGAACACATACGTGAAAATATTTCACTGACATTCTAAAAATTTAACCCGTTACATTATCAGATAGACAAGGTTAACGCCTTAATGCTAAAATAATCACATTCTGCAAACATTTTAAAAATACACATCTCAAAATATTTCACTGACATTCTAGGCTCAAAGCTCTATAGCACTAATCACAGATACAGATATTTAACTTGAAATATAAAAATCAATGCGTGGATAAATTTTAAAAATTTAAACTCTTACATTACCAGAAACACAAGGTTAACGTCTTAATGCTTAAACAATCACATTCTGCTGAAAATTTAAGAACGCACTTGTCAAAATATTTCACTAACATTTTAGGCTCAAAGCTTTATTGTACTAATCACAAACACAGGTATTTAACTTAAAATAAAGCAATTAATTCACGGATAAATTTTAAAAATTTAAACTGTTACATTATGAGAAACAGAAGGTTAACGCCTTAATGCATAAACAATCACATTCTGCCGACAAATTAAAAACGCACATGCCAAAATATATCAGTGACATTCTGAAAATTTAACCCGTTACATTATCAGAAACACAAGGTTAACGCCTTAATCCTTAAACTATCACATTCTGCGGAAAATTTAAGAACAGAAATGTCAAAATATTTCACTGACATTCTAGGCTAAAAGCTCTATTGTACTAACCACAGATATAGATATTTAACTTAAAATAGAGCAATGAATCGTGGATAAATTTTAAAAATTTAAACTGTTCCATTATCAGAAAGACAAAGTTAATGCCTTAATGCTTAAACAATCACAATCTACCAACAATTTAAGAACACACATGTCAAAATATTTCACTAACATTCGAGGCTAAAAGCTCTATTGTACTATCCACAGATATAGATATTTAACTTGAAATAAAGCGATCAATGCGTGGATAAATTTAAAAAACTTAAACTGTTACATTATCAGAAAGAAAAAGTTATCACCTTAATGCTTAAACGATCACAATCTACCACTGACATTCTAGGCTAAAAGCTCTATTGTACTATCCACAGATATAGATATTTAACTTGAAATAAAGCGATCAATGCGTGGTTAAATTTTAAAAATTTAAACTGTTACATTATCAGAAAGAAAAAGTTATCGCCTTAATGCAATCACAATCTACCAACAGTTTAAGAACACACATGTCAAAATATTTCAGTGACATTCTAGGCTCAAAGCTTTATTTTACTAATCACAGATACAGATATTTAACTTGAAATAGAGCAATGAATTCGTGGATAAATTTTAAAAATTTTAACTATAACATTATCAGAAACACAAGGTTATCGCCTTAATGCTTAAACAATCACATTCTGTGGATAAATTTTTAAAAATTAAACTATTCGTGGATAAATTAAACTAAAATTAAACTAATTCGTGGATAAATTTTAAAAAATTAAACTACTACATTATCAGAAACACAAGGTTATCGCCTTAATGCTTAAACAACCACATTCTGTGGACAAATTAAAAATGCACATGCCAAAATATATCAGTGACATTCTGAAAATTTAACCCGTTACATTATCAGAAACACAAGGTTAACGCCTTAATCCTTAAGGCTGTTTTCCAGTTACGCGTTTTTTACACGCACGTACACGCACGTAAAAGTTTAAATCCTTCAAAGTTTCATAGTTTTTAAAAACACAAGAACAAGTAGACACGTAGTTATTTAGAATTCAATATTCTTAACGTTTCTTCTTGCGATTGTTTATAACATAGGTGTTATTGCAATCTTAACTTTTACGTGCGTGGACGTGCGTGTAAAAACGCGTAACTGGAAAGCAGCCTTTAAGACAATCACATTCTGCGGAAAATTTAAGAACACAAATGTCAAAATATTTCACTGACATTCTAGGCTCAAAGCTTTATTTTACTAATCACAGATACAGATATTTAACTTGAAATAGAGCAATGAATTCGTGGATAAATTTTAAAAATTTTAACTATAACATTATCAGAAACACAAGGTTAACGCCTTAATGCTTAAACAATCACATTCTGCGGACAATTTCAGAACACATACGTGAAAAAATTTCACTGACATTCAAAAAATTAACGTTACCGCTGACATTCCTGCAGGGGATATTGAACTTTCTCTGACTAAAGTAGGAGCGAAAATCTTGTGGCCACCTTGATCTCCTTCCTTCAGGGCCTATTTTAGTGTGCAGTATTGCCCTCGTTGTGCAGTATTGAATATAAAGCGTGCAGTATTTAAATTGGAGTTTTCAAGTTTAAACTTGAAATAAGATGAGCTGAAGAAGCAGAGTATAGATGAAATATAAAGACGACCATTCCAAAATGACTTTGCAACAAAACTAACAAGGCACAAATAAAGATTGGCCAAACAATTTTTCAGTCACCCTAAGGACATTAAGATTCTACGACTCGAGCTCAACGACGCGACCGTGAATATTGAGTTTACTTTATTTTGAAAGTATTATTTGCAAAATGAAATACAGCATTACTGGTATTATAGCAACGTTTTAGTACTACTTGGACTCCGCTAACATTGGATACAGCCTCTGCTGTGTTTAAAGAAAATTATGTATCGCGTTGTAATTCTGGCTCTGGTAAGGGCGACGAGACTGTCGAGAACAAAAGTCGTAAACAAGGGAAACTTTGTACCTGAGATAAATCACAAGTTATTTGTTCTGAATTTAGGAAACGTTTCCTTATGTTAGATTCGTGATATAGACTGTTATAGCAGCACAAATATATTATTCAGGGCATGTGATTTGCCAGTTGATACAAAAGAATTGAATGATATTGTGCTGTGCCCCTTCAACAGTAAGTGTTAACAATGTTGTCGCAACTTATCAAGCTTGAACAAGTGATAGAGTGACTTTTCGTATACGAAAAGTCACGCTATCACTTGAATGCCTAAATATTCTATCTTCTCAGCAGTCAATCTCATAGTTATAGAAAACATATGTAGGTATTTTCAAGTAGTACTTGCTTTACTAGTAAGTCGTTGGAACCGTTGTAATTTGGCTCTTTAGAAAGATTGTGATCCTGGCTTTACGACAATTACGGCGTTGTGAAAACCAGCCTTCACTGCAGAATTTGGTTTTCATGCATCCTGGTCCTCTACCTAGTTTCATCACAATGCAATGCGCTAACTATATAAACGGTAATGTCATGTGCGGCGGAGTAGATCTCTTGATCTCTTTTCGTCGTCTAACTGCAAGTTGGTAAGACGTTTCAAACGACTCATTGGTAAAAAGTTTAATTGGAGAATGGACATATACTTGGAAAATTGAAGATACGTCTGAATAAATAAACACAAGTGGATATGACTTAACGTAGTTAACATAATGCGTGTATTTATGAACGTATTTGATTATAAACGTATTTGACATATAAGCCACGTACCTCATGTAGTGTGTATTTATACAGTAAAAACGTGTGTATAAAAGTCAAAGTTAGGAATGCCATAGTCAATAACAAAATCCTCATGTAGGCAAATAGTTTGTATGCATCATCAACAGTACAGGAGACAACATTTTGTCTCCAGTATGAACTGCGACCAGTGGCTCCATTTTTGTAGTGAGTTAGACGGGAGGTCTGTAGAATGTTGTAATTCAATAAGCTTCTTTATCAAATCATAGTCACTGCGCCTCTTCATTCGATTTGGTTGTTAAAACCATATACCATATACATGTAGTATAAATTTAATCCACTGTCTGAAGTAATTTTTTGCGCCAGTGTTTCTTTAGTATAAACTTTCTATTTATATAATCCATATTTATTTAAATATTCTGTTTAAGTTTTTTAGGTTTGTTGAGCGAAGGACTCGAAAATTTTGTTGCCGCTAACTGGTACTGCACGTGTGTAATAAAACATGTATGGAATTCGGAGTCTTTTTCTGACCGCTTGTCTGTGCTTCTGTGGCCTTGCCAAGGCGGTACTACTTGCCCTATGGGTAAACTAGTATAGAATGTATGTTAGTATCTCTTTACCTCCTATACACCAGTGATGATGTGATGAAAATTAAATTTAAATTTATTTTGTCATTATTTCGTGCCAATAGCAGCAGAGAGTCGCAAACGTAAAGTCATGATAAATTATCATGCAGAGATTTTAATAGTTGAACCACATTTCAGTTCATTTTGCTAGTCATGCAATGTCATAATTACAGTGCAAAAACTACAAGTACAGGAAAAAAGTACTTATCCCTTGGTGCTGACAATATCATGTACAAATTTGCCCGCATGCTATGCATGCATAAATTCCTGATTCGTATTAACGATCATGTAGTCGTATAGCGGTAGCCAAATAGTACGTACCATGGTGTAACTGTGGTGTAACAGTGCAAGACGTTCCACATGATATACACCTGATATTTCACCCATTGTTAAAGTTAACTATACTCAATATGAACATCAACCAACCAGCATCGCAAATTCAAGATTTAACAAATATTTAGCGACAAAAATGCAGTTAAACATAGTTAAGAGTTTTACATGATGGAAATTAAATTTAAATTTATTTTGTCATTACATAATTTCGTGCCAACAGCAGCAGAGAGTCGCAAACGTAAAAAGTGCATGCAGGGATTTAGTTGAACCACATTCCAGTTCATTTTATTGTTTATAATAGTCATGCAATGTCATAATTACAGTGCAAAAGAACTACAAGTACAGGAAAAAGTACTTATCTCTAGACTCTAGGTGTTGACAATATCATGCACAAAATTACGCGCGTGCTATGCTTGCATAAATTCCTCAATCATCACCTTGAATGACGCTGCACATTGAGCTGTAAACAAAACGATATAAAGTGGATGTCAGGACGCATGTCATAAAGCTAGGCTATCAACTGTGTCTGTGGTTAGGCAGTTTATATTTCACATATCAAACATTACAGCCATCATCTTGCAGATATCAAATCAGTTGCGTGCACGAGAGAAATATCACAAGTTAACAATACATTGGTTATAGTTTTGATTAGCTTTGCTTCACCAATATGGAAATTGACTTCAAAGGAAAAACTGCTTTGGTAACTGGGGCTGGAAAAGGTTTGTCATATTTGTGTTGAGAATAAATGCATCTGTAGATACATAATACTAATTGGTACTGTAGTACAGTGGAACCCCGTTAGTACGACCATCGTTCGGCCGGGATATTTTGGTCGTATTAACGGGGTCAGTGATGTCATTAACGATGTAGTCGTATACCGGTAACTGTGGTGTAACAGTATAAGACGTTCCACATGATACCTGATATTTCACACGTTGTTAAAGTTGACTATACTCAAGTATGAACACCGACCAACCAGCATCGCGAATTCAAGATTTAACAAATTTTTAGCTACAAAATTGCAGTTAAACGTAGTTATAGGCCTGTTTACATGGGCGATTTTTGCTGTGATTTTTCTCTTCTTAGCGTTTGTGATCGAGCAGGTTGATTGTCTAGTGCATTAGCAAAGTTGTTGCATCAAGTATATACGCCAGTTATCCACTCTTTCACATCATTCAACACGAGGAAAATCGCATCGAAAATCGCCCATGTAAACGGGCCTTTCACTACGTTTACACAACGGGCATTCCCAAGAAAGCCAAGGCAGTATGAAATATATAAAACTAGCGCTATAGTACAAACAAATATACTGCAGATATTGTATTCTGGGGCCGGTTGTATAAAAATGTGGTTAAAGTTAACTATAGTTAAGTACGAATGTCAACCAATCTGAATCGCCTATTCAAGATTCAACTACTTTTTAACTACAAAATCGTAGTTAAAATGTAGTTAAAAGTTTTCTACAACCAACCCTTGCAGATTATATTCTTATATAGGGGTGAATTAAGATACTTATGCATGCATGGTTACTTTTTAAGTGCTTAATTGTCAATGAAAGTGCATGCGTCTTAGTTTTAAGTAATGTGACCTGTGTGAATGTATGTGATACGAGAGCTAGATAGAGAAAAAATCTGATTGTAACTGTGATTATAAGCTCAAAAAACTTGACAATTTTGTGACTGTTGGCTTAACTTTAGCCTCTAACGGCGCTCCGAACGATTTACCGATATTAACCAAAAGTAACGAGGCTTAACACAGCGGCGTAGGAGCGTCTCTATATTAGGGGGGCTGAATCTCACGAGGCGCCACCATGGTTGGCCCCAAGCGAGAAAAATTTTTATATTTGGAGCCTCTACACGGCCGGAAACGGCCCTTTCGCAGGAGCCTAGGAAGACTTTACATAATTGTTAGGGGGCTGAAAATTCAGTTGAGCGCTGAAGGCTCGCTGTTTAGTGAGATCCGGGGGCATCTCCTTGTTGGGGAAAATTTTTTAAAAATGGAAACCGAGAAGTAGCATTTCTTGCGATTGCTGGAAGCAAATTCCAGGAAACGAAAAGCAAACATATACTAACACGAATATTTTGATAATCTACGGAAAACACAAGTGAAGAAACTATGGACGTAAAACAAACATATAGCTAGTATACAAACTACCGCTTATTAAATTTAGCCAAAATAGTTCAGTCGAGAACAAGTAGCAGACGTAAACACTCTGGCTACAGATACAAGACCCAAAGAATCTGTGTTTTCACCGTGACCATGCATTGAAAAATCATGAAAAAACGTGAAATATAATATTTACATGTACGAAACTTGAGCCAAAAATTTTGATCTAGTGAATGATAGCCTGGCCTTAGCTCTAGCTGTTTGCTTGTTTAAAAATGTTTCCATAGCTGGAGCATGTTTGGCACTCAAACTACACCGGAAAGAAAGGTTTGATACCTTTCCAGGAACATGCGTTTCACTTATATGTTGTCTTGGTTAGTGAAATTATGCGCGCAAAGATGCATGTATTTAGCTTGTCAGAACTTTCACTGCTTGCACTTTTTTTAGGGGGCTGAGCCCCCCTTTTCGAAAACTTAGGGGGCCTGAAGCCCCCCCAGCTCCCCTGGTGCCTACCACCCACTGGTTTAACATAACGTCTCACCAGGGGCCAGTTGTTCAAAGCTGGGTTAGCTTAACCCTGGGTTAGTGTGATACTCTAACCAGAATTTGAAAATCATTCAAGTGAAATTTTTGAAAAGTTTTTTGCTCAAAATATTTTCCTTAATGGGTAGTCTAATCCCTCAAAGTTTCAAAGATAAATAGTGCTTCAACATGGGGATATAAAATGGTAGGTTATCTTTAAACCTAGGTTAACTGCCAACCCATCTTTGAACAACCGACCCTGGTCAGTAAATCAGGCGAAAGACTGTGCATCATTTTCATCAATTATTAGAATGCACCGCCGGGATGTATATAGTGAAGAGCATTTGCAGAATTTGTTGTTTTTTAGGAATTGGTCGAGCGACGGTAAAAATGCTCGCAAAATTTGGAGCAAATATTGTGGCACTCACAAGATCAAAAAGTGATTTAGATTCTTTAAAATCTGAGGTAAGTCTGTACATATTAGATGATGAAGAAAGTACAATTTCTGTAGCTGCATGTATCAGGTTTTTTTTATCACAGCTGTACGATGTTTTAACAAAACTATACTCTACGCATACTGCAGCTTATTTGGCCGACAGAAACAAAGTGACAGAAACTTATTTCGAATTATTTTTTGTTTTGTCTTAACTTGTGTTTGGAGTGCGGATATCGATGTTTATGTTCCACACTTTCTACCTCCTTAATATGACTTGATGAAAATTAACAACTCTTTCATTATCACCACTTGGCATGCATGGTTTTGTAGATCTCACCGTTGTGCACTACTTTTAATTTCTACCGTTATCCATGGCTCTGTATTTTTTATCTTTTTACATGTTTTTTTAAATTCACCATTGTGCATGGCTCTGTAATGTTCAATGGTCATTTTTGTGCGTGGCTCCGTATTTTTCTTCTTTGTGTATGGCTTTTTTATTTCACTGTTTCTATACAGAACTTGTGAAATTGGAGAATGGTTTTCTATACATTAGAAAACCATTGTAAATAGTTACGTAATTCAGCTCATACCCTGCAAAGTAACTATATATAAGCCATATACACAACAAATGATCCACCGATTAGTATGGCTTTTGAAATTTCACCGTTTTTTCACTGTTTTTGTGGTGATTTTCACCGTTTTTCATGGCTCTTCACAAATTTCACCATCTGCATGGTTCTCTAACATCTAAATTTCACCGATTCACATTGCTGTTAATCTTCACCGTTGCGCATGGCTCTTCAATTTTCACCTTTTCGGAAACAAGGCTTAAACAAACATAAGCGTAGAGACCTGGGCCCCACGGTTGTATAAAAACGTGGTTAAAGTTAACTATAGTTAAGTACAAATGTCAGGCAATCAGAATTACCAATTCAAGATTTAACTACTTTTTAACTACAAAATCGTAGTTAAAATGTAGTTAAAAGTTTTATACAACCGGCCCCTGAACATTGGTTTTTCAGACGGCAAAAAACCACAAAAGGCCTAACAATATAAAACTAACCTTCTTCACAAAACTTCTTACCTAGTGAACTGTTTCATGATGTTTGCTAGTGTAGTGGTGTGATGCTAAATTTGAATTTCAAAGGGCTCTTTGGGACACCGTCTTTTGGACACCATGCAGAACGATCTAATCTAATTTATATGGATTGTCAACTCATTTTGCAGGTACCAACAAAATTCACTCCAGTTGTGGCTGACCTACTACAACTTGATGAAGCAATAAAAGCTATAGAAGCGACAGGAGAAGATATTGACTTGTTGGTGAACAATGCTGGGTTGATTATTGTGAAGGACACAATGGATGTTACTGAAGAAGATATTGACAGGTACAACGAAAAGTTGTTCGATTTTAGTACATCTCAGAATGGTTTGCAAGATATCATTCTTGAAAACCTAATTGTTAACATAAAGTGTATAGCTACTTGTGATAAAGATTTAAGAGCTAAAATGGGTGAAATGATCAAATTTTCAAAATCAAAAAGTTTCAAATTTGGAATTCGAGTCACGTCTAATTTTCGTCTATTTTTTATAGATCTCTGACGATCAATGTGAAGGCCACTATTCTTTTAAGTCAGGTAAGATTAACTTGCGTTTGACGTCCTTTTTGACCGTTTTTTGAAGTAAAATCTTAAGGCTTTCTTTCCACTGTCGCGTTTTTACACGCACTTTAAATTCTATTAAAACTCCGTTAAAGCAACCACGAAATGGAATGTTTAGAATTTAATGTTTTAAGTGAATACTTGTTTATCTGTTAAAGTATTTCTAAAGAGCACAAAATTTCAAACCATTTGAATTGAAACAACGTACGTGAAACATTAGGGGTACGAAGGGATAACTTCCCAGGGAAATTTTGAAAAGCCGAGTCGCTAAAATACTGTTACCTGTGTTTTGGGGGTGAGATTCAGTTCGAGACGAGACGAGTGAAGAACGAAGAGAAAATTTTAGACATATTACTGAAACGAGAACAACTCTATACATGACTATTTAATTAATAATAATTAATTAATAATTGTCAATTATTTACTGGGCACGTGGGAAACAGTGTGTTTTGTGGCCCCAAGACGGCCGTTGTTGCCTGAGGCGAAGCCGAGGGTGACAACGGCGGTCGAGGGGGCACAAAACACACTGCTCTCTCGAGGGCTCAGTAAATAAGTGTTTTATTATATACCAATAGTCAAAGAAACAAAGTAAGAACAAGTGATCGTAAAAACACGAAATATTATTTTGTTAAGACGTTAATTAAATTAAACACTTGCAGTTAAAAATCGCGTGCTATATGTTACGGTCATCCAAGGGTCGTGTCTTCATATGATAGTGCGCGTGATTTTACTGGTTGTTTCCCGGTTCATAACATATTATTTCCACCTGGCACTCGTTGCGAGGGAAACAGACTAATTTGGTTTTTCTCACGTGGTACGCTTTCGACCAATCAAACACTAGAAAAAAGGGACTTTGACTGTTAGTATATAATAATAGTATTGGTTTGTTGGAAAGACAAAATTGATCCCAGAAAAACAGATAGATTTTCCAACTCTTAAGTACAAATCGCCTGCTAATTAATATTTCTGACTAAATAGGGGGTTGCTACTGCCCCCAGCCCTCCCGCCTCGTATATGCCTACGTGTGAAACTGCAACAGTGTCAGAATGCAGTCCTATCTAGATGTCGCTAAAACCACCCATACAATGATGAATTTAACAATTGTTTGTTTAGTTGGTAGCTAGGAATTTGATCAAAAGAGGAGCCAGTGGCGCTATTGTGAATGTGTCCACCGTTTTGACGGACATGAGTCCTGCTCACGCAATGCCTTATGGTGAGTGTGCTGCCATTTGCATTTTACTGAATATGGAAGTCCCAGATGAAATTTTTTTAAAGAACTTTCAGAGCAATGTGCAAGGGTGAAGATAGAAAATTGTGGTTACAAATTCATGCCATTGAATTTTTATGTGTTTGATCTGTAGAGTACAAAGAAGTGTCAGTGAAAACATTACTAAAGGCTGGTTTTCATTACTCGCAGACAGACTGCAATACTCGGCGATGTTGAGGTTACAATAGACGCCGAGTATTGCAAACGGTATAAAAAGCCTGTAAAATATGTGAAACTGCCCGCTTGTTGTAATACATCTGCGACTCTGGCTAGTTGTTGTGGACTATTGTGGCGAAACAAAATAGTTTGTTTCGTTAAGGCTGGTTTTTATTACTCCCAGACAGACGTATTTGCGACACTCGCCGAGAGTCGTAACGAAACAAACTTTTTTGTTTCGCCACGATAGTCCGCAACAACTAGCCAGAGTCGCCGATGCATTACGACAAGCGGTTTTCACTTTTTTTATAGGCTTTTTATACCGTTTGCAATACTCGGCGTCTATTGTAATCTCAACATCGCCGAGCATCCCAGTCTGTCTGCGAGTAATGAAAACCAGCCTTTACGACTTTCGGCGAGTGTCGCAAATACGTCTGTCGCTAGTAATGAAAACCAGCCTTAAGCCTAGTAGAGATAAATACCGCTGTCTGTTGATCGTGAAAAACGGCTGAGGACTTGATCTTCTTAAAGGAAGTAAAAAATACGCATGTTTCACAAATTTTTGGCAAAAGAACGAGTAAAATTGTTTTGTGTTGAATAGAGTAAAACAGTAAAGTGAACATTTGGTACATGAATTCGTCATGCAGTTTGCTGATGTTCGTTAATTTCCTTGTAATCGTTTCCTTTTCTAAAATTTTTTGAAACCCCAGGAAAAATTAGGCAGTTTTTTTAAAAGTTCAGATGAGGATCAAGCATGAGCCGTAAACTAGTGCACTAAAGAATTTCTGCAAGGGAGGCTAGTGTTAAGAATATATCAAATACTGTTTTGTTGTATAATTCTTTATCTGATTGTGGAACGTGCGTGAGAAAACCAATTTTTTTCCAGTACTGACGAAAGTTCCAGTGGATACCGCTACAAAGGCAATGGCAGCGGAACTGGCTAAACACAAGGTATCCATTATCTTGTTTGATTGCCGCAAGAGAAAAATCTGAGTTATTTCAGTAGAAAGAGTAAACTTTAAAGTCGCTAAACTATTTGTTTCAATAAAAACAAAAGATGAATTTAAGAAATTTATACGTTTCATGAACAGTAATTTCTATTGCATGCCTGCTCATAAATTATATTTGTTCACTGTTCTCGACATAGTTTGAATGAACATATAACCAAGATTTGTAATTAAATTTCATACAACAAACGAGAAATGGAACAAGACTTTCGCACGAATAAATAATTCAACAGCTATACTGTATCAGAAATAGAATTGAATAGTCAAAAATTATTTACAGATTTCTATCTTTCGAATCAGAATTGGTATTCTCTTGTTCATTAGTCTTAGACTTAAACCCTTAAACTTGTTGCCTGCAAAGTTGGATTTTACTTTTATATTTACTTTTATATGCATTTTGTTGTTTTTTTCAGATCCGAGTGAACGCCGTGTTGCCGGGTTTGGTGAATACAGCTTACTACGAAAACGCTCCAAAAGAAGGAACGAATCCGTTTCTTTTTAAAACTCCACGAGGTGTTCCAGCAGGTATTCTGTAATTCTTTTCGCTGTTTTTGCAGATTTATAATAACGTTGACAAGAAACATGGATCCGGAATTTGGAATTTTTACTAACGACGGCGGGGTCTCATTTCTCTGCTAGTTTGTTTGGCTGTTTAATTCAACGAGTAATTTTTTAATTTTATAGAATCTGAAGAAATTGCCAACACAATTGCTTACTTATTGAGTGACAATGCAAGTAATATTACAGGTTCGAGAGTTGTCACAGATGGTGGTTTGTCGGTGAATTAAACCAACTTCATCTATGGTAATAATCGTACGCAGCTATATTTAGGACTCCATTTTCTTCATTTTTGCCTTGTGTGACTTGTTTCACTTAATACTTGCTATATACTTGGATATTTCATTAAATATATTCAGAAGCAGTGACTGGTGTGAAATTTAATTAAAATATAGAAATAGTAAAAAACATCTTGCATGCATCTTTGTAAATTGAAGTTCTTCGTTTTATCATGAAAACTGAAGCCCAGTTTTCATTTGCTATGGTCGGCGATATGCTCTTGCATGCGACTATTATTCTTCATCATTGAAGGAGCAAATTATTACCCAGCGGGAGATTTTACGCAGAGGTGAGCAAGAACTATGAACGTCGCCGATCAATGGCGACATAAATTATGAGGCTCGGCTTTAAAGCAAGCTTATGGTAACGCAAAGGAAAAACCAGCAAAGAAACGCAAAGAAGTGTATGACATAAGTACGAGAACCCAAACATAGGCATAAGAAGGACAAACGAAAATTCTTTCCGCTTTGTTTGTTTTTGTAATCCATACAGGAAAAACCTTGCTTATGCTTGTGTTGCTAGTGAAAACCAGGGTAGAGCCGGAAATAAATTGCTCACTGATGCACTTCACTGATTTCCTGAGGCAAATCAATACGTTAATATTTCAATTTTATAAATTAATAAGAACAAGTTGTTTTTTTGTATCCTCGCTAACTTAGTGCTCGAAACTATAAAAACCTGACGCCAGAAATCAGGGTTAACCGGGCTAGTCCAGCTTATATCAAGAAGCCCTCAATAGCCGAACCAAGGACTTAAACTTCAACGAATGCTAAAAGCATACAATAGCAATTAATGTCATGCATGAATAGAGTAGTGGACAATTACCCCGACATGCAGTGCGAAGTAATAAAGTATGCATTGTCATGTACAAACTTCATAACCATGCACCATGTCCTCCTGAATTTTGTTGCTTTGAGGTTTCACATTCTGGCAAGAAAACATATAAAATGTAGACTAGCAGTATCGAGAATATCAGTACATCAGACATATCAGTCGAGTCGGGAAGAGAAATATTGTACCAGGTAAGGTAGCTGTGAATGACTTCATCAAGCATAGACAAGGCCAGAGCTTTTTGTCTAGCGAGTCTGCATCAATTACTTTATCAGCATGGAAATTGACTTCAAAGGAAAAACTGCGTTGGTAACAGGAGCTGGAAAAGGTTTGTCACCATAAGCGTTAATAAATAGCTATTACACGGTAAAATTAGCGATATACTTACACGGTGTACTGTAGAGACAAACACAAATACCATAGAATTCCGAAAGTGGCTGCTCTGAAAATTGGTAACGGCTCGCCCAAAGTAAGTCAGATTTATGAGTGTTTTTCAGACTTTAATTCTAAACTTCCCCAAAGTAGCGGTATAAAGAAGTACCTCACCTTGATTATGAATTTTTTAAAAAACTTTGAAGATCTTCTTCGACTCCGACTTGTTGTTTTTCAGGAATAGGTCGAGCGACAGTAAAATTGTTGGCGAAATGTGGAGCACATATTGTAGCACTTTCACGAACACAAAGTGATTTAGATTCTTTAAAATCTTTTGTAAGTTGTTCGTAGCTACCTTTTTTAGACGGTTATCAAAACATATTTGTGCGTTGCTTTACGTCGACATGAGAGAGCCGCATCAACACAAGTTTTTGTCCAGTTAGCGGCCCTATCGGTGCAAGTTTTCGTCCATCAACTAAAAAGGGCACCGTGTAAAAGCAACAATCTTTGCTAGTTTTCGGACGGACAAACATTCGTCTAGTGTTGTGTAATGTGGCCTAAGCCCCCGGTCACAACATCCAGACGGATTTAGCGTTTAGAACTACAATAGCTAATAGAATTATGATTAAAGTGTAGTATATTAAAATAAATACGGCACGCAAATGGTAGTCCCGCTGCAACTAATTAGTTTCCAATCAATTCTTTTCAATTTGAACACTACAAAAAGTCGCTTTGCGCGAAAAATATTGCTAGTGGAAAACAGGCTTAACAAAAGGCTATATGTATAAGATGTTGTAAAAACTATTGCTATTGTGTGAAAATATTTATAGTTTGTCATAACGATACGGACAAAGCAATAATTTAAATTTCAAAGGGCTGCTATAAAAAGGGTACTTTTAGAACATTTATCAGTGTGACACATTGAAAAACCGGCCAGTGTGATCTCTAATTTACATGCAATTTCGACTAATTGTAGATCCCAACAAAATTCACACCAGTTGTAGCTGACTTACTGAACCTTGATGAAGCAATAAAAGCAATAGAAGCGACAGGAGAACATATTGACTTGTTGGTAAACAATGCTGGGTTGGTCATTATGAAGGAGACTATGGAAGTTACTGAAGAAGACATTGACAGGCACGATCAGCATGACACTTCAGTGATTATACTTAAGCTGGTAGCTTCAAATTCAACTCCATGGAAGTCCTACAACCAAGTAGGAAGGCACTTTATTGTTCAATAACTGGTTGAAAAGACGACATATTAATTGAATTGATTAGATTTGCTCTAAAGGAACTTCACATTAGGATAATATATACATGAACGAACGGCTTATTTCTTTTTCGAATTCTTGTAAATTAACCTTCTGTGTTTTCCGCAGGTCTATGACTGTAAATGTGAAAGCAACTCTTCGTTTGAGTCAGGTAACGCAACAAAAAACCATCATTTGGAGCTCAATACACACTACATTCTCTGTATAACATGCATACTGTCCTACTTATACCTTCGCGAATTCTTCAAAACGCTTTATAACCCCACACCCATGTCACCCGAAGATTAGTGGAATTTCTTTTTTTTCGCGGTTACTGTAGAATCATTTGTACATCGCAAAAAAATTTTTTCTTGCGATATTCAACAACAAAAGTTGCGATAGTAATCGTCGATCATTAGCATCAGTTTCGAATGATTGAAGAATGTTTGTTTCTAGTTAGTAACTCGAGAATGGATCAGGAGAGGAACGGGCGGTGCCATTGTGAATGTGTCCTCGGCTATGACGCAAATGAGATCTGCTTACATGATGCCCTATGGTAAGCGAAATAAAGTGAGATATCTCTGCAATTTTGGTATCAAAGAAGATTATGTCTGTTTTATCCTAGTCATATGTTTTAAACTTCATAAATTTGCCTGGATCGTAAAATCACGACACGCATATCAGAAAAGTCTTTGTAGCGAGATGTAATATTGCTTGTCGTAGGTGATTCTTCAAAAACGCGGTTTTCTACATACCGTGGACTAGTGTATGAGCTTGCAGCTATATTACACTCCCAAACATTCGACAAAAGAACGACAAGACTTGCACTGTTTTAAGCGTATTCCGATACCTGACTGTACTTATCAACCTGTTTGCTAACGTAGTTATGTTTTTTTAACTGAATTTCAGTTATGACAAAAACTCCTGTAGAAAATATAACAATGGCAATGGCTGTAGAACTTGCCAAACATAAGGTTTGTCGACAAATAAATTCAGTTGTGGTAATATCACTGATCAGTTTAGACAGTACTACCATATTACATCTCGACTTATTCGAGAAATATAGTCTAAACTTTGTTTTTAGCAAACTGCTTGCCAGTTTTCCTCTGAATTCTGAAACTCGTCATATTCTTAAATACCTAGCTCTGCATATAGATCAGATAAAGCAATGCAGTATGTATTTGTAATACTAACTTAGATCCGAGTGAACAGTGTATTGCCAGGCGTTGTGAATACACAGCTGGTATGGAACGCAGTCACACAAGTAGGAGCATTTGTCGCAGAAGCACGACAAGGCTATGAAGCAGGTATTGGAGAGCTTTAGATTTGACAATGAGTGCATGCGACTACTGCCGCAACGAGATCTGTCCGTAGGAGAACTGGGGTGTAGGATGGCTTTGGGGATGGCTGTTGTTAAATGGTTTCTTGTCAAGTGAAATTATTGTTGACGAATCTCGTAGCAGTAGTCGTACTAGAAGTGAAATCGAAACCTCTCTGTTGAAACCCTTGGTTATACAAAGCTCTACGAAATTAGCCAGCTAAACAAAAAATTGTCTAAAACACTGCTTTAACGGTTAAACCCATGCAGGTAGTTTTAATAATCAAGAGCTCTCCTTCACCTTAGTATGTTTTGAGAGTTGCTTGCCGAGTATTTTTTGACCGAGTTACTTATCAGCTTTATATGTGTGACCTCAAAATGAGTAACTGGTTTTCTTGATTTTCCAGAACCAGAAGAGATTGCGAACACTATTATTTACTTACTGAGTGACCAAGCAAGCAACATATCGGGTGCAAAAATTGTCACAGATGGAGCAATGTCAGTGAACTGACTAATGAAACGGTGTCAGTAAAAACTTTAATTCGCCTTCTAGGGCGAAATTTTTTTTCATATTTTGGGTTCATGAATATTACCGTTTTTCATACTGTCACAAAACAAGAATCACAAGTCACAATGTTTCGGAAGGACAATAATTAAATTACATTTTCTCGGCTAGCGTGCGTAAATAGAGATCGTAAATGTTGATTTCGGATGTACCCAGATAGGTTATGAGCAAGCTCGTGACTCCAACGTTTCTGTTGTAAACGAATGGTAACTAACGTCATCGATCCTAACCATGATTGTAATATCATGCCGAAGGTGTGGAGCATAAAAAGACAACATGCCAATCTGGTGATACTTTATATTAAATCAATTTAAATCCGTAAAAATGGCATTACTGTTTGAGCGTCTCTAGTGTGGATAACTTCAGCTGATATGGACATAAATTTCAAGGGGAAAACTGCATAGTTACTTGTGCTGGAAGAGGTATATGTCGCTTTAAAGAAATATTTTGAAAGTGAGAGTGCACAACGTATATTTTGTCAAACACCAAGAGCTCAACTATCACATATTTAGCATTCATTCGTAGTTAAAATTGTTCGTTTTTTAATGTGTTTTTGACTAGATACATGCAACACGGTCACTCACAGTTCATGTTGTACGAAATATACATTGTACTGCGATATGGATGAACTATGGCTTCCTACAGTGGTATACTAATCTTTCACCACTGATTTTTAACTTAGTCTTCATGATGGTCACTCTGTATTTTTCACAGAACCGGAAGAAAACGCACGCAATAGTGTGTATTTGTTGAGTGATTTTTCTAGGAATATCACTGACAAAAGAATCGCAACTGAAGGTGGATCTTTACTTTACTAAAACACAGTACCGATGAAATCACTAATTGTGTCTAATTAAAGATAATATAAATGTAATTTAGAAAGAAGCTGGCCCTAAAGCTAAATCTGCTTTTGAAGAGAATGAGCAAAACATAATAAAGTCTAGTTCCGATCATGCGAATCGAGTCAAGCGACTTTTCATTTGATTTTTCGTATTCGGGTAATTGCGTTATTTCAATTCTACCTAGAATATATCAGATTGTGTGAGTTTACTTTGTGCTGCCCATTCGTAATAGATGAAACGAATTGACGTTTTTGGTAGAGTCAAATCATACGTACTCAATATATACTATATACTTTCGTTCTATAACCAGACAGATATTCCACCGACTGAAATATTTGGAATTAAAGACCTGAATCATTATTTCCCGTTGACACGGACGACCTGCTAGACGCCCATGAATGCTTTGGTGTATCTTCCGAGGAACTTTTCAATAAGTTGTTTCGTTTGAGAAAAAGTAACAGTTGTGTTTTGTAAATGTCTTCTTCCTCGTCTTCGTCTTTGCTTTTACTCGAAATGAATTCCGATTCATGGTAAGCGTCGTTTTTAAAGCTACTTGACCAGTTGTTCTCGTAGACGACTTCTAAAGGAATCACATTGCTTGATTTGTCATTCGTAAGATATTCCTGGGAGTGACCGTACGCTGGGTTGAAGAAAACATCGCCCGATGTCCGACCAATTGACATGACGCTTTCCCTAAAATAACGAAGAAATTAAATCATATAGCTTGGGCTTGATACATAAAATATTTTTTGCTGCAGACGAATATTATACGGACAGTGCCGCACGAAATGCGATGAGATCTGCCACTGCGGTGAAAACGAGGTCAAACCGTTGTTGGCTATTCGGTTCCACCCACCAACGTCTGATCTTGGTTCATCGTAAGTTGTTTGTGATCAGTGCAGCAGCTTTAACAAAGCTTTTAACTGATTTGATGGTTTGTTGTCGATATGATTTGGGCATTTTTGAGCTGTAGTGTTTCCGTATTTAAATATGTTGGAAAATGAGCTATGGATGCTGGCCATTTAGATGCCATTTAGATGCTCAACTTTAGATGCTGGCCATTGTTATGCAAGACTTTTTTTCGCTGACTTCCGCAAGGGTTTTGATCTTGTTGGTCATAATATGATTATTAGTGAGCTT
>JAOBYK010542006.1:0-12304 GCA_025434845.1 Phenganax subtilis
GTAAAAAGCAGCCAATAAACACGTAACAGCATTTAAGGTGGAAAATGTCTTGAACTTAATAACAACCATGCCTTCTGATACAAGGGCCAAAGAAAGCAGGTCTTTGAGAGATCCAGTAGACACCAGCTTTGGAGACATGCTCTTTTTCACAATGCTGGACAATTAAACTCCAATGCCATTCTAAAATGAAATTTAGAAATTGTAAAACTGTACAGTCCTTAACCTGAAATGACACATTTACATATGGCAAAATTTTTGGGTTGTTAGTAACACACTAAAGAGCAAGACCGTACTCTTGACAGGTAAAATTGCCTGGCGCTAAAGAGGGTAAAAGAATCTGGCTTCACGCAAAGTATAGGAACAAAGAAGGGGGCATTGCAACTTAATGGGTTAGCTGGACACAGCATGGCAGATTTTTGGGTTAACCACATTAAAGGCCAAAACCCTCCTTGACAAGTAAAATTGGCTGCCATCTAGTAAAAGAATAAAGAAAGGTGGTTTTGAGCACATTGCAGCATAATGGTACCATAAGCGATGCATAAACAATTTCAATACTTACCGGGACAGTTTCCCAATATAATTGTCCAGAAGTATGCTTATATATCATCTTTTCTCCCCGCTAATGCAGCAGTGCTGCAAAGATGCAACTGTTTCCCATTTCTATAAATCATATTTGATAACATCAACATTAAACACACACAACAATGTGACTTGCAAAGTTCAACGTTTAATTACTTATGCACGGTGGTCCAATCAAACATTTGTTTGCCAATCGTCCTCCAGTACCTGTATGATTTCTTTCATGAGTCTAACCAGGATGTGTTGTTTGTGCTAATATATGGCAACAAAGCTGCCTTTCCAAAGCATTCTTCCAAATAGCTTAGAATGCCTTTCCTGAGGCCTCTTTCTACATTTGGTTCCCACTAAAAACAAAATATTGTCAAATTCAAATTTTTTGCAGTAGCTTGGCTACTGAGCTAAAATAGAGATAGGAATCAAATTAAAAAGTTAAGTTATTACTTCAACTGCATTATTTAGGTATTGACATAATTGTTTTTTCAAGTGGCAGTGAAAGCAATTCAATGTACACTGGGCACAAAAAAAAAATACTGTAAAAATCTCAGTTAGCACATTGCACTGGCACTTATAGTGGATGTGAGAAATGAGGCCAATCTTCTGCTGGTCCATTTCCAAAAATTAGTAAATATGGTAACTCCATCCACAACAGACAATGGCCAATGGGTGAGGTTAAAGTAATTTTTGTTAATTTTGAAAACGCATGATATTTTGCAAGCCCTACAATATCAACCAGCAAGTAGTCTGTCAAAATGTCCATGGTCTTTCAGAATGGGTTGAACATTTTTAAACTTACACCCAATGGCTATACACTAGTTTGGCAGTAGGCTATTCTTTCAAATTAAAATTGTATACCTGTACTGACAGAAAATATTGGGCAGTTGTAAATTAATGAACTTTGCTTGCCATAACAGAACAAACGACCGAACAAAATAACGAACAAAATCGCGCGTGCCATCACGTGAAGACACGACCTTTGGACGACTGTAAAAGTACGCAATTCTTGTGTAACTGCAGTGTTTAATTGTTTCAACAATAAAATATTTCCCGTTTTTACGTTCATTTGTTCTTTACTTTGTTTCTCTGACTATTGGTATATAATGGAAGACTTATTTACTGGGCCCTCTGGAAAGCAGTGTGTTTTGTGGCCCCTGGACCGCCGTTGTTGCCAAGGCGAAGCCGAAACAACAAAGGCGGTCAAGGGGCCACAAAACAGCAATGTTTTCCTCGCGCCCAATGAATAAGTGATAATTATAATCTTTTACGTACATATTTCTGTCCAGATCGGCTAACAACTGCTGCTTGTTTCAAGAAAAAGCTAGGCTAGCTTACCTTGAAACTCATCAGTCGTCCACGACTTCTTTCAAATTTGCTTGTTTTAAAAAAGCAATCACCTCTTCGTTTGAATATTATCTTGACATAGATACAGCCATTTATAAACCTGAACTGCTTGGCTGTACGTTTTCGCTTAAAAAACGGCTTTTTATCCATATAGAATTGCCCAAAAAGCTATAAGATGAAAGATAGTTCTTTGAACTTTGCTTTAACTCCATTGAAATGAAATTTGAGAAGTTTTTCATCCCGTTTTTGGCGGTTTTCGGCCAACTTTTTGTTTGTATTCCTCAGAGTTGTAAAGTCGTTGTTCCAATGTGGTTGTAATGCTTGTAGAAGGCACAGGCGACCCGAGAAAGACTGATTTTCGCTGGGCGACAGAAATTTGAGATTCCCGGTTGATAGAGCAACCAATCAATGACCTTCTTAACCTCTGCGTCACGACTGACCTATGTATATATGCTGAAATATAAATTTGCCGAAAAGCATTTTGGTTTAGCAGACGTTGTTTATATTCTGCAGAAGAAAGTGTGTTTTTAGACATTGTTTGTACTTTTTTAGACTTTGTTAGTAAATTGTGATTACCGTGAAATTTGTATACTATTCGTTTTAAAACGTAATCAAGTATTATGGATAAGCTATGCTGTCAAGTGTATTCGACAGTTTTCTGCGGATCAGTTCTTTTACCAGCTCTAAGCAATGCTGACTTTGGTGTGTTTATAGAAGGACCGAATAATTGAAGAACACAGGTACTTCCTCTGTGACACAGGTATTTACATTTTTAAAATATAACTAAAATTTAGTTCAAAAAGACTGGTAGCTTTTGTTGGTCACACTATAACTAATCTTATTGTAAGAATGGCTAATCCCACATATGTCTGGTTTATGTTCATTATCCATTAAGCAGCAATGTGCACTGCTTCATACTTTTATTTGTCAAGGAGAGAGCATTGCTGCATTATTAAGCTTAATGAAATCATTAATAAGTTTGTAGCCTCATCTATTATGTAATATGTGGTCAAAGGTAAAAATGTAACCACAACAAATAGCGTTAAATTACTGTTTGTATTTATGTACAAAATTAGTTGTAAAGCCATGATACTGATCTCATTAATCTGTCTTTGGTATGTGACAGGTTTTCACAAAGGATATTTTTAATATGATCATATAATTGCGTACTGCACATGCTGTTAAATATTATGTACCTATCCATGTCGATGTTGGCAGATTTGGTCTTATGGTTTGCACATGCATGCGAAGTTCAAGAGACTTGCTGGATTTATGGGCAATTTCACTGCGCCAAAATGTGCTATCATCAAACAGCACCTTAAAACTCAAGGATATGACCATTGGTAAAGGGATTTATTTTATACTTTGTTGAAAAGTAGGTCTATTATTGGGCTCTTTCTTAGTATACAGCATGAGCAACCAATCAAGTATTAACACTAGTGTTCCAGGTCTGGCTTGCAAACAGCTGCTCATATATCGAGATAGCACCCATAATGATATTAATGATACAGCCTTTATGTATACAGCGCTATATGTACCTATGTTTATTCTATTGTGCTTTACATGATATAGTGTACCTAAGAAGTTGGTGCAGACAAGTTTACGCATCACTGGGAATGTCCTTGCAGAGAAAGAGTTAAAAAACTGATCTCTGAATTCTGCTTGCTTACTCAGTTATCTTGAAGAATGCAGTCTTCCTATGTGGTCACCCGTCCTTTCACTAGCTGGGCCTGATATACTTAACCATCAACGAGAGCTAGTGTGGTAGCTGCAATCAACACACTTGTGCCCCCCTTCCTGTCAGGCAGTTTTATATTATTTTAAAACCAATACCTTACTGTATTTCTTTATTTCTTTATTTATTTATTTACAAATAGACTACTTTCGTGTTCCGAAACATTCCGATTCATGAAGAGATATCTTCAACAGAATTCATTGATGAGTAAGTCAGAATACATATTGACGAAATAAACAGGGTTGGATTCTATATAATGAGGGCATACAAACTGGGTTCACCTGGTCTAGCCTAGGCCAAAGAGGGTTAAGAATAGGTGCAAATGTTGTTATCAGTTCAAGTTTTTAGGATTAGGTAAGGCATTGAACAATTTTTTTCGGATTGTATTTGGAACATTTGGGGTTTCTTTGAGACTTTGACGATGTAACTATTGTATACTTCTTGTGCTTATTAGAATAAGTAGATGTACATGTAGTTATCTATAGAATGAATTCAGTGCAATCTGGTAGGATTGGAGCTGGCCGCAGCCTGGCTACGGCCAGGGTGCACTACAGCTTTCATTTGCACTCTTTTTTGTATTCAGTCTCTGGCCAGCCAGCACCCTTCCTAGCAGATCACACTGGATTCATCCTGGGTAACAACATTGAAATTTGACAAGTTCTTCTATTAATTCATTGTTTCCTACTGTATGTACCTAGTGTAAGTCTACTGAGAATTTCATACATTATTTTATTCTTGATTGTTTTAGATCTAAAAAAGTTTGTTATCTTGGTACCGAGTTCAGGATTGGAGCCGTCATACAAGTTGACTACAAGAATGATTTACCTCACTTTGCTTCAATTGCTAAGATTGTTGTTGTCCCAACAAGTAAAACATGTTTTGTTTTAAAAACAATAGAAACCAATCAGTTTTCATATCATTTTCGTGCTTTTGAGGTTTACTTTCGAACAAGGCGAGGAACATTAGTAAATTGTTGCCAAGTGAGTTTGTAGTATGTGCTTGCCAACTCACTGTACTAAAACATCTAATGCATCATTTGGTACTTAAATAATTGCCTCAAAAGCTACATGTAAGGAAAATAATGTACTTAATGACATATATACTGCTCTTTTTCTATGCCATACTACCTAAAATTTCCATACAATATGTAATAACCAATTTCTTATGGCTGTATTGTATGGAACAAAGTTGCTCGGTTACTTGTAGCCCTGAGATTATACTTGGCAGCCTGCCGCACTAACATGCACAGCCCAGGTACTTTGGTATGTGGCTGAGATACCTGTACATAGCAGCTTGGGTATTATGCATGTCATATGTAATTTTGCAATTACAGTGTGCGCATCTACCTTTAAAATGGAAAACAAATTAATTAAATATACAGTAGCAGAGATGGTCAACCTATACCAAGTTAATAGTGTTTAAACTAACCTCTTAAGTATGGCTGCAACCAACCATTATATATTAGTTACAATGACCAATTAGTTTTGGTTATAACCAATTGAAAACTGGTTGTTTTAAAACCTCACTAGTTGAACCTCAATGATACCAAATAGTAATTGGTCAATTGAACCAAATTTCATTGGTTGTTACCAAATAAATTTGTTTGTTTTGACGAATATGATATTTCATTTCATTTTTACCAATTATTTATTGGTTAATATAACCATTATTATTTGGTTTTGACCAATTCAATTGGTCAAATTGACCATTTTTAATGGTTGCAACCTTTTTTTTTGGTCATTTTAATTATGCAGTTTTTACAGTTCACCTCGAGATGGATTCGAAACTTTAAATTGTGAAAGGCGAAGTAAAGCTTCCAGTTCACAAGTTTTCGTAATAGCAGCTATTTCCATAGTCTTTAAATTGCCTTTTCATCTTGAAACAACGAACAAAGATCGCTGCCAATTTGCATACGTTCCGCCTTTGTGTTTCGAGAAACTTTGGGCGAGCACAAATTAAATATGCATATCTCAATGCATCAGTGGAAATGCGCTATGCGCTGATGCATCAGTCAGTCATAATCCTCACAGCAAAACAATAGAATTTCGTTTAGAAAACACAGCGAAAGGACTTGGGATAGGTGCAAAACACGGATAAAGGACTCGGGACTGATGCAAAATTGTGCTTCAGTGGTGCAAATTATTCCTCGCTAGTCACGAATATATGCTAATTATTTTACATTAAAAACCACGACAAAAATGTCGATTTTACGAAAACACGGCGTAATTTTACTACATATCCGTATTCTGGAATGTTTTAAAGGTTTTAGGCCTTCAGCTTCGTGTTCATGTCCTTTCGCACTTGTTTGATTCAGTTTTCAAATATACTTCGTTTTAGAGAATATTTGTGTTATTGCAACATATTGGTAAAGAGGCAAACTATTTCGATAAAAACACAAGTCAATGTAAATGTCATGTCAATCAAAAATTCCATCGTGAAGAAATTTTGACTGATGCATTTGCATCAGTGGCAGCAGTTTGGATCCGCCCCTGTTGGAGAAGATGTTGATCTAACAACATGTCCATCTCTAATTCTCTTGAGCTGATGAAGACTAATCATTTGCAGTTCATACTACCACGAAAAAGCTTCGAAATCAAAACGCTAAAATAGCAAAATCGTTACTTTCAACATGGCCAGAAACTCGTGACATTGAGCCGCAAGACGGTTCAGCGGTATAAGTCCTAAAATTCAAAATGGCGCGCAAACGTGCTCGCATGAGGTTTTCAGACTACAAGGAATTGCGCAATCTTAGCTCTGTCGTATTGTACAATGACAGTACCTGCAGAGCAAAAGGAAAGGTTTATCCTGTAGAAAGGATCATCACAAGAAAAAAACAAAAAAACGTAGGTGTATTACCTGGAGATACTTAGTGTTAGACTGTTTAATTTTGTTTAATCTTAGTGTTCTTAATGATGCATGTATTTTTTTCTTAAAGGACTTTCTGTATCTTATCAAATGGGCTGGTTGGCCACTCCAACAATGCAGCTGGGAAACTTCGTCGAATTTAACAGAACATTTGTTAAGGTAATTTCTCTAAATATATAACTTTAAGTATAAATATAAATATAAATGTATTAGATTAAATCATACTAGGGTGGGCGTACGTTCGATTACTAATTTTTGGTTTGTAGTGAAAAGTTTTAAACAGATGTAAGAGAATTTCTCTCCCATCTCAGTATGCCTTTAAAAGGTGTATTCAGGTGCATTGCATTGCAGCAGGTGAAATAATGTTTGTATTTATGGGGGTTATGAACAACAAGCAAAGCCTTCCCCCTCCCAGCTAGAGGAAGCCACCAGGGCCTTGTCCTGTGGTATTTTAAACATGTTAAAGTCGAAATCTTTTCGGAGAGAACTTATTGGTATTAATCATGATGTTTGGCGCTATGTGATTCAAAGAAAAGGACGGCCATCAAAACACAAAGGTTACCAACTCTTTGATAAAGATGATTTTGCTCGTTTAGCAAAGTTACCATCTGACTGGTGGTATTTTCTCAACGAAGTTGGCGAGAGACGAAAACTAGATTTTCCCATAAAAGCCAAAGCAGTCATAACATGGTCAGCACAAAAGTATGTCATCAATAATGAGGGAAGCATTTCAGCAGCTGCAAGATTTCCATTAGAGAGAATTTCTGTGTACATTGCAAGTAGTCCATGTAAGAAGGAAAATTTACATGATTAGGCACAAGTGCAGTATACGCCCAAGAACATTATAACAGTCTTTGCTATATTACATCAGAGGTCAGGTTTATCTGTGTCAAGGGCTTTACGTAGAATTTCTCGCAGCTTTTCTATTTTGCGAACACGTGTTTTAATCCCAGATTCTTCAGTTTTTCTTTGACTTCCCAAGCCTGTAGATTGTCAATCTCCAAAATTGTCAGTTGTGGTTCTGGTTCTTGTTGCAGAGGGCCTGAAATTGTACTGATTCTTCTTTTCTTGCTTCTTGTTTCTTTTATTGTTTGGGACCAATATTTTGTGCTTCTCTTTCTGTATTGTCTCCGAACTCTTTCGTGCTTGCTGGTTATTTGCTGTCTCTTAATACCCAATAATATATCTTTGGAAGCATCCCATTTATTTGATTTTGTGAGGTGGAATCGTCTTGCATTATCATTATATTTCTCTACTCCTGTATAATAAAAAGCAAGATCACAACCTAAGTTTTATTCTGTTATTTTCAGCAATCTATCTTGTCAACATCCTCTTTGCTATAAGTCATGCATGTATACCTTGTCCAGAAAACTTTCTAATTCCATCGTGTTTCTTCCTAAATTGCGGAACATGGTATACTAGGCAGTGTATGTAAGGTGTTACATGCTTCTTCCCAAACCCTGTGGCTTCCGTCCAAAGAAAACAAACAACTCTACCCAAGCCTTGGCCTAGTGAAAAAATTTGTTGGTTATGGTGCTAATGAAATAAACAGTATCATACTGTAAATTGTTGACAAATGCTCTCTCCCGAAATTTGAATAATTAAAATTGCATATGGCCTGCTCGTCTAGCAAGGTTTTTCTCCCTGACTGGAAAAATTATCTAACAAGATTTGATATGTTAATAACATATTATGTAGTTTAAAATGTAATTAAAATTTTCTCACTTGTTCAAAAAAAACAGTAACACTTTCACGTAATGGGCTGCACTCATTCATCATCTTGTAAATGTTATCAAAATCCTGTTACAAATGAATTTAAGAAAACAGAGTTAGGCTGGCCTTCGGGTTCCTGGTTTCTCACTTATAAGCTTAAAATTTTTTCACTGTTAAAGTTCTGCTGACCAATGCCACAGATTAGAGACTAACAGATGTCCGACGGCCTCCAAAAATTGCGTAAGTCCGTTTTCCTGCGATTCCCCCCGGAACAAATCGTTTTCAAGATGGCGCCAGGGAGATGATGGTCGCTTTTTAGTGCATTTGCTAGGTTAATGACAGCCACTTGCGCCAAGATCAGTGGATGGAAAGCCCGTTCTACACTACGCGAATTTGTTCGCGCGAAGAAGAAATCTGGCAAACGTGATTGGTTCGTTTTCGACTTTTTCGCGGCAAATTATTTTGCTAACGAATCATGTCGCTGAATTTATTTTGCGCTCGAAAAAATTTGCGTATAGTAGTGGTGAACGGGCTTAAGTCGGATATCTGCTAGTCTCTCATTCAAATGATTCAATGCAGGATATATGGAAGCTATGTAAAAGCATTTACTGTCGTAAAAGTATTGCTGTACTTTTCTTGTATTTAATAAAATTACCATCCAAAGTTTCATCATAGATGTGGTTGTTTTGTCTGGCTTAAGTATTCCTGGCAGTTTTTCTAGCAAAGACTTCATAAGAATTTTCTTATCAGATCCCATCAAGCTTTGTGAAGTCGTGTGTGCCACTGGCCCTTCCATCGCCATCCTTCTTTTCCCACACGTCAAATGAAATGCCGCATTCCCGGATTGAGGGAAGTTGTGGTGCATATATAATCTTTATTTTTGTCCCCATTAACAAAACGTCTTGGGTGTCTTGAAAAAAATTTTTGCATAAATGAGCATGCAAATAAAACCTTCCGTTTAATTAAGTAAACCATGAGTTTGATTACAAACTGGTGGAAGGCTGTCATTACATAGTTACCACCTACTTACATGAATTAAATCTCTGAAGTTTACTTTTTGCTTTCGACAGGCAACTATTGCTTTACTACTTGTAATACGACGCATTAAGTGCAATTCATCCAACACCACATTTTCAAGCTTAATGTGGAGTAATGGTAGCTGTTGACATGAAAATTAATGGGTCACAGCACATTCTTGTATATCTTGCATTGATCGGCAATCATGTTGAGTCCAGTATTCCATTGCCTTAGAGGTATCCCATCTGCAACATCAAGATAACATGGACAAACATTGGACTCACTGCTGGTAAAACAACATTATTACAATAAGGCTTATTAACAAACATATAGTTTATGCAAGTGTTTTAAGATGAAAGGGAGATCACTGGATCAAGCAATATTTTCAAAAAAAATTTTATTTCTTTTATGCTGGACTTGAAAATAAAAAGCAACAAAAATTTTCTGCCATTTAGTTACTACAATGCTGAAGTAGCCAGATGAAAAACATTCTATTCAGAGGAAATTTTTGTTCTAGGTTTTGTTCCTGGGATATTTTGCAGGCATTCCCCATAAAATATGTTTCATTCCCACATACCTGCATTTATTTTGGATAATCCTTGTAGGATTTTCTCATATGGTTAGGATTTTGTAGAAAACTAAGTATGGTAACGTTACCTTGTAATCTCCTCCTAGATATATCTCAATGCTCACATCTTTATCTTCAACTTTAATTTTTCCATTTTTGGCTAATTTCTTGATGTCATCAAAGATCTTGGAACAAGAAACTCTTAGAAGGTGATAATCTTCATGCCCTTTAATTACTGCGACTGTGTGATTTCATGTATGGAAAAGTGTTGAAAATTAGGCATGGATTTTCTCTCTAAACCACTGAATAACAAACCATATTAACTGCTAGCCCTTTGCTGACATTACAGTGTTTTCATCATTTAGAATAGAAAAGCTGATAATAATGAAATTCGTCACCCTCATCATCTTAGCGCCATCCCCACTAAATTTTACTTTGATTGTGTTTTCTGTCAGTTTTTCATCTTTCTCCATCTACAATTTAAGAATACATGTGGTTTTATATAAAGTTGTGCTTTTAAAGGTTCATTTGCCTAAACAGTGAATGAATATTGTAAATATCACCATCTTTTTGATGACACACCTTAATTTATCACAAAAATTAAGTGCTGCACCATTTGTTTCCCCTGGTTTTCTTTCGATGTATATGAGCTTATTGATATCCTCTTTGCACTGTTTAACAAGATATGATCTTGGTAGATCCTTGCCTCCATGATAGCTGGTTAATTCATGATAGGTTGCCTTTCCAATACAGAATTTATCTATGATGTGCAGAATCTGCTGAATATGCTGTTGCTTTTCAGCTGGAAGCTCTTTCTATGACTTTCCACCTTTATCCCTAAATGTAAGGTTGTACGTTTTCCCATTACTGTCAACAAAGTTGGCAGAGTCCAGGTGCAGTCAATAAGTTTCACTAAACCATAATACTTGTTCAACTTTGGTTTTCAATGTCCTCAATTTACGTTCTTGTTGACGTTTGCCAACTTCAGAAAAATTTTTACCCTTATCTTCAAACTGCTCTTGTGGCGAAATTTTTCGAATAGTATTACATAAGGTTCGATTTTCTTCTTTCAATGTCACAATGTTGGTATTAGCCAGTTCAAGTTCACCTTGTAGTCTAGTTGCCAGGGTAGATGCCTGATGACGTCTAATGTCTGCCATAAAATTTTTACTTTTCAGCACTTTGTTTTCTTTACCCAAGCGGGAAACTTCAGTTTGCAGCTGACTCACAGATGCAATTGTTATGAGTTCATCCTGAAGTACTGCAATACTTTTATCTTTCGCCAGCAAGGTTTCTCGTTTTCTACCGCGACTTCCAGCCAGTTTCTTTACCACTTTGCAGCAATGTACTCGTAATAAGTTTTCAATACGTTGGCAATTTTCCTTGATTTTAGTAGGATACAATTTACAGATAAAACCATTGAGCAAGTGTATATACGAAGATGTAATGGCAATAGTTTGTTTCACTTCGTAAAAACTTTTGAGCTGTTCCTACGGCAGATGTATACTAAATACCAAATTTTCAACGTCAATGTCTGATTGCCATGTGTAATTTGAGGAATGATTACTGTCGATTATTATATCCTTGTTGAATTTTGTTTTAAAATATGACTCCAGAGATGAATTATTCATGGTTCGGAAAATGCACGAAGTTTCAAATTTCCCGCTTTGACCTTTGACAGTTACTCCAGAATATAATTAAATCAAGTATCATTGAAACATGTGGTACGCTGAATAATTAGTCTAACGTTTGTAGTAAACATAGTGGCGTGAAAGTATAGACAATTTGATAGCTTGGCCGACATGTGTTATCGTCAAGGAGATGTTACAAAATATCGAAAATATGGTTAAGACATTTCTCCTAATACAGACGAGCAATGGCGCCGTTTCTGCAATAGAAATTTATACGGATTTTCAACTGCGAAACGGAAATGTCAAACAGTGTTCAATGAGTCCGTAGAAAATGGTTTGGAAACGTTCAACACTGCAGCTTTAAGACTCCAGCTACACATTTTGAGGGGAAGCGATTGCCTTTCACGGAATGGCTATTTAAGTGGAACACTTGGTCAACCTCGTTCCCAGGGTCTTTCGCGGAGGTGAGAGAAAGACCCTGGGAAACTTCGCAAAAATCTTCAATTTCATTGGTCAGCTTTGCCATTAGAAGACAACGTGATTGATTGGATAGTTATATTTAGTTCATATAAGAAGCACGATGATTGGCTTTGCGTGAGTCATAATTACAAACATTGCAAAACATTACAACACAAAACAATAGTAGTGAAGGTGTTTGTCGCAGTTTGAATGATTTGTAGATGTTTATTTTATCGAGACGGAAAGTATGGTGCAGGTATAAACGCTTTGGCTGGACGAAAACAAAACCCAACAGCACAGCAAGAAGGTTTCTTGCCTTGGGTTAGGCCCGGAATGATAAGTCGCAGGAATCATATGTATATCGTGAATTAACATTTCAGTTTATGACCATCATGGACA
>JAOBYK010542339.1:0-12299 GCA_025434845.1 Phenganax subtilis
TCATTCAATAGAAGCTTAAGTCCTTTAGTGACCTTGACTTAACATTGTGGAATGTCCAACGAAAATCCAAGATCACTCTCAAACTAAAGATGTCCAACGAAAATCCAAGATGGCGGAAACAAATTTTTTTTTTTCAAAAATTGCATTCGCTAAATAAAGGTGTTTTAGAGAAGAAAATTAGTATAAGCTACTATTAAGATTAGTTTAACATAAATCCTCGAATGAAGATGTAGTGGAGTGTAATCGGCACTTTATTAACTACTAATAGCATAATATCAACCATAATATCCCCGTACAGCCCTAAGTCATTGAACAATTACCAAACTTTTACTCTGCCTGTAGAGGTGGAAATAGGTTTACCAGTGCAGAACAAGTTATTAGAATGTCATCAACCAATGGTAATTTTCCAACAAAGTAAGTTCAGTGGATAAGATTCAAAACCATTTAACTCTTGCTATTGCTTTCTCAACGAAATTCTAACATTGGCAACTTTACTTGTAATGGCAACATCATCTGAGATCATCTGATTTCCCTTAGCTGCACTAGGAGGGATTGCTAAATAGCATCTCTTCATAGTGAGGTCTGACTTTATTTTGAACCCTTTGTCTGCCATAATGGTGTCATAAGGATCAAGTAGTTCTAAAAATCCTGAATCTCTTACAATAAAAATATCACTTGTTCAACCACCATAGCATGGGGATACCCATGCAATGGCCCCATTCAGTGTTACTGCGATTAAAAATTTAATAGTATAAAGGTGCTTATAATCGCTCCATAAATATGCACCAATTTCTAAAGGTGATGGAGTCTCCACGAATACCTCCGAACAATCAATAATGACTTTAACTTTAGGGTAGGTATTTTTAAAAGCATCAGGTAAAGTAGCATATATTTGTCATTTTGATGGCCATATAATGAGATGTCACAATTCCTTAGATAAAAGTTTAACCCAGGTTATCCATATCTGTGACACTCTGGTAGTTGAAATTTGAAACCTAAAAGCCAAGTCCTTAACGAGCAATCCCAAATGCAATCTCATCAAAGTCAACAGATATTCTTGTTTAATGAAGTCTTGCGTCATGGCCCAGGTTTGTTAATGGGTAATAAAGATCATTCAATATATTCAGGTGATGATATTATAGTATCTATCCTGCGCTTATTAGATTCTTCTCTTTCCACAGAACTCATCTTTTTAGGACCTTCCCAGTATTTCATCAATTGTGCTCTTGGTACTAAAAAGTTAAAAGTTCCTTTAAAGCTCTTTATGCTTTCAAAGCCAGTAAAAAATCTTACATCACTTTCTCTGATTATTTGGGCAAACTGCATTGCAGTGTACATATGATCATTTGTAAATGTTTTTCTTGAAAATTGTTTCACCTCTTGCATTCCTGAACATTCGCCCTTTTCCTCTTTATTGTCACACAACCTAACTTTTCTTTTCTTTGCAGGACTTCCCCTTGAGTGTAATTGTTTTGGATGTCTACAGTCTGCCAACGTTAGGTAAAGAGTAGGGTTTGGGTGATTACTGGTAGGCTTGCCTTCTGGAAAGTGATTTGAGCATATTCAGCTGCCATCACTAGGAACAAATTCGCACCTCCCTTTCCCAATAAGAGAAGTCCATATTTTTCTCTTATTCTTGTTTCATCGTGGGGAATCGGTGCCACTTTAATTCCGTCACATGCTCCATCCCAACAAGCTTTTCTGGATATCATTTGTCATTATCACATGGTCCTACACAACATCTGTCAGTGCGAACCATTGTGTGAGTTTTGAAGGAGCGCAATCAAACCTTTAATCTTGAAAAAAAAAGTCAAACATACCGTTTAAACGGGTTTACGTGACGAAAAACAAGCTGTCACGCTGTCTTTTTATGGTCTGTCATCTTGGATTTAAAGTCCAACTTGCTACCCACGCTATATGGCGGCAATATCCCAGAAATCGTTTATTTTGTCTACGCCTTGTTGCCATTGGCTGGAATGCAAGCATGTATATATACCATCCAACAGGTTTGGTTGCCACCAGCTACTTATGTTTGCTAAGGGTCTCTTGTAGTCAGTATATCGACAATGACACGATGGTCAGCAGTTGTGTGAACTTAGTTGCAACTGGTCAGCATTACAAAAAGCTGAGGCTGCTGCCTTTATTTTCACAACAGTGCTCACTCTACTAGGTTATACTATCACCCTTCTAGAATCGTCTTTGAAACCTTTACAGACTGTGCGTTTTCTGGGGTATTTTTCTAATTCCCTGTTTATGGCATTCGTCTTCCTCCAGGATCAGAAAAAAGAGTTTTGAAATTTAGGAGAGGATATTTTATCTAAGGAGACCGTAAGTTTTGAACCTTGCAGCATTTTGCAGGGAAGATGACATCTTTTTCCATTGCAGAACCTGCTGTCCGGTTGTACATTTTCACAATTTTTCAAGCTGTTGCTTCACATCAAAAAAGGATTTGGATGCCTGTTGATTTTATTGACTTTAATTACCTGAGAAGATTACATTCAGGAGGTTCTTGGATAGATGTGAGGGTCATCTTGAATGGTTTGACAAGCAGCACTATGTGCTCAAGTTCTTTGCTGATCCTTCAAATCAAGATGGGGAGGAATCATTTTTCCACTTAACGGTGAGCCCGTCACACTTCAAAATTACTGATATCCAGCTGATCAGGCGAAACCTATTATTATCAAAGAAGCTCCAGCCCTACTTGAACCCTTTCTGTCGCCACTCACTAGTGGTCAAATTGTCGCATGGACGCACTCTCGGATAGTCAAACCCTTGTTTAGGGCATGGCATCACAAAACAATTCATGCCTAAAACGATTTCATGAAGAACTTGCCCCTGTAGGGCACGATATTATCTGCTGTAGTATAACACAATGCAAAATCCAGCTATATACAAAGCTGCAATGGTCATACCAATTCCCAAAGTACATCCCACAACTGATATTGGAACTGACTTTCATCATATTTCAATATTTCCTCAAAAGGCCAAAATCTTAGGAAGGTTGTAACTTAAACTGAACAGCAGAGATCTGAAGATAAATGACAACCAACATCCATTTGCCAGTGAACAATCAGTGGTATCTGCACTAAACTGCATCTCACAGAACTGGTTTAATGTAACAAACAACAACATATGCAATAACAAGAATGGAGTACACGCTTTGTTCATAGAATTCCGCAAGGCCTTTGTTGTCATGCATCAAAGTTTTTTAGAAGATGGGATTCAGTGAGTCACCCTTGAGAAAACATAATCATCAACTTGTGCTTTGCCAGAGTCTTCCAAGGCTCTGTCATCTTCTCAATGCTTTTCAACGTCTATGTAAATGACTTTCGTACCTCTGTTTCAGACCATCTATCAATAAACACAGGCAAATATGCAGACTATTGTACATAAGATGATGTCATTGCCAAGCAACAGTAACTCATATGCAGGAAGTCCTTGATGCTTCAAAAAAATGAGTTACCAAGAATAAGATGAGGATAAACCCCCCAAAAATGAAAAATATGTAGATCTGCTTTAGCAATGTAATTCCAGAACCAGCCTGACTTACATTGGATGGTGTGAATATAGAAAGAGTCAACTCACAAGTTACTTGGAGTGTGGCTAAGGCATAATATGAAATGCAACTGTCATGTAGATGAAATGTTAAAAAAAGCAAAAAAAGGTATACTGTATCTGAGAAAAATGCTGCACAGCTCAACCACCACAACTATCACATCATGTATGGAAAGTTTAGGAGATGCACACTCGATATTTTTCTGTTTATGCTATGATATACTGACAGTTTTCAGGAGGACAAACGTGGGCAGACCATGTTCATAGAACTACAAATGTGGAGATCAAATAGGAGCTTATAAGTTATAAGAATAGTTCTAAAGACATAATTTCCAGATGCAGTGTAGAAGATCCTGGCAAAAGCTTATTTCAACAATCCCTGATAATTGTCATAATAATGTACTCAGTTGATTATATTTAATCAAACTTAATATGGCCCGTAGCCTCAAACAATTCATGTTTGTAGCAGATTTTGCCGTATTTAGCATTGTTGTTAACACTGTTACATAGTTATGCTTCAAGAAATTTCTAATTTTTGTACAAATATACAGTGATAAGTAAGTACAATACTACAATACTGTGTTTCTGTATAAAACAGCAGAAATGCTTTTTGATTATTTTTTGTGTCATTCACATTTTACAATCCAATAAACCTTCATTTTTCTACTTCTGCCTCTAATAAATGTGGGCATTTGGGCTTTTCAAATTTAATTCTATCAACAGCTTTACTGATTGCATGGTGTGATAATGCTCATGATCTTTTATCAGTAAATTTGGAAAGTGATGTTTAGGAAGACCACGTTTACAATCACATTCTGTAGAGATCTTTGCTATTTCTTCCATGGTTGTCGGTGATGATATTGGGTACGGAACACACCAATCAACAATTGAACAATGCACAAGGAATTGATTTGATTGACCACCACCCACTTTCTGGCGTTTACCATACTGTAAAAGCTTTCAACTACAGCTTTGCATCCACTGTTTGAATCTTTGAAAGACTATACTGCTTGAATGGGGCATTGAATCCAGTAAGAGTGACTTTTTGAGCAGATCTTTCAATTGTGGCAACTGGCAAACAGCATTGTAAAACTTGAAGAATAATTCATGTTCACCTGTCTCATCCCACTTCTTTTTTCCCCTTGCAGAAAAAGCAAGCTTATTACTTAGTAATTATTACTACTTATTAGGATAAAATTATATTTAGATTTGTTGCTTATAAAGTTTATCAATTCAACAACTGTATAAAATCAACCTAACATGAACTTGTGAATTGAATCAACAATGACTGCATATTAAATTGAGCTGATGCAAATGACGTAAATGCAAACTAATCACTTACCAATCTCATCTCAGACAATTGATTCCGCTGAGACTCAGCCATTTTACGTGCATTGAATCAAACAAAGAGATTACTTCATGTAATGATGTTTAATCACTTATCTCAATGTTTAAAAGGTGAAGTATGCGTTGTGTATGTAATAAGCTGTAGAGCATTACTACAATATGATATAACATAGTAACATGACTGTACTTGAAAGTAGTACAATTATACAGAAAGACAACAAAGTAATGGCACTCACTGCTGAGTTAATCTTCCACTACTTTCAGTCCACACTTGAGTGCACTTGCCAGGCAGTTGCCACACTTTTGCACACTGTACACTTGAATTTTCTTTGTTGCACACTTGAGATACCACCAAAAACTGCCATACTTGCCAGTCTGGTCTCATATTCCATATGACCAAAATAAGACCTGTGCATGTTGACCTTCGAATTTTCATCAATGAACAAAAAGCAGAGACTCTTACAAAAGCAGCGTGTTTAGCAGACAACTACTCTTTGACTCACAAAGTTTAATTCAACACGATATCTAACATGTAAAGTAAAAACTATTTTGATGAAAATGAGTGCTTGATGCAAAAGTATGCAAAAGAAAGATTTAATGGCACAAGTTCTGAAAAGACCTCAATTTCAGCCAACAACAACCTAGATCAACAACAATCAAACAATAAGCAGTTTTCTGGAAATTCCATTGGTTGTAACTTTTGCACGTGTTGAGGGCACATTACGTCAGAATGCCAAAAACTGAAAAAAAATGATATAAAACCAGTAAAACCAAGCAATTTTATCACTTCTAAGTGAAGAAACTTTCGCCTAAAACATGATGTACATAACACGATTTGGGACATTAAAGATGTTGAAGATTTCTACCTAAAGTTGACACTAATTCTGATTCAAACGTTGTGGAAACTTTTGAAACTTTCATTCATGATGGTTTCATATCACTACAGCATGATATATCTAAAGCTAATCCAGTTAAAATATTACAAGATACAGGCTTATCTCAATCTTTGATTTTGGTGGAAACATTACCATTTTCCAAGGAATAATTTTCTGGTCAAAATGTCATTATCAAAGGAGTAGATTCCGTGGATTACACACACGTGCAGTACCACTCCACAACTTATGTTTGCTGTCAAGTTTAATTTCTGGTCCCATTACCATAGGTGTTAGATCCTCATTGCCTTCCAAAGGTATTAATTTTCTGCTCTGAAATTATCTAGTCATGAAAAAGTAGCCGTTAATCCAATTTTGGCAAATCAACCTTGTTTTGATCAAGTTTCAGATCCATGGAGCAAGAATGGAACAAGAAATCAAAATTTTGTATTCCTCATGTGCTGTTACATGAGGCATGAGGAGAAAAGATGAGGAAAATGCCATCAGTGTTGGGGAGGCTGATCTATCTAACACTTTCCTTTCACCTATTTTTGAAAACGATTAAATCAATGTCTATTAAAATTTTCATGATAATCCTCAACACATTTGGAAAGATAATCTTCCCACAACACAGGTGAAAGACCCAATATTTTCACCCTATTTTGAAAAGGCAGTTAATGAGAGCAAAATTTTAAAAATTCCAGTTTGCTATTATGTTAAAAATGGCATTCTAATGAGACGGTCCGGGCTTACGGACCGAAAGCTTTGCATAAATAAATTTACGTGGTGTTTCCACAAAAACTGTATACTTTAAATAGCAACCAGTTGATGTTTCTGCCAAAGACAAATGGGCATTTAAACACCAATTGTAGTCCTGAAAGTTTACCAGTCGGAAATTTTATGGTTACCACAAAAAAACTCTATCCAGACATTTGGGCACCAAGAAAACCCATCACAAGATCTCAAATCATTTTTATTGGCTTCGAACGAGACAAGATATTGCGGAACTTTGTAGATCATGTCATACATGTCAAATGATAGGTAAACTAAACCAAGTCCTTCCAAAAGGCTCGCTTAAACCAATTCTGGCGTTTGACGAACTATTTAGCCGAATTATTGTTGATTCTGTTGGTCCTTTACCAAAAGCAAAATCTGGTAATCAATATTTGCTTACAATCATGTGTGCTGCAACACGACTTCTAGTAGCCTTTCTGTTGCAAGGTATCAAAGTTCTGTCAATCGTTGAAGCTCTAACTAAACTTTTTACCTGGTAAGAATCGCGTTAAAGCTGGATGTTCATCGAATAGGTGAGTTACTGAATGTTGTGGATCAGAATATTAAACCTGTCAATCCGAATAAAGAAGCCTTAAAGTTGGATAAACAAGATCTTTGGTCCTCACTAGATGCTTTGGGTGCAAAAACGTCTGAACTGAGTTTGATTGAGTCATCACAATCAGAACAAGATGTACAATTATGCAATAACATTGGCGAGATTATTATTCAAGCTTACAGTCAAATACGAGCTATAAACTTGAGGTTATGTGAGTGTGAGAGTTCTGAAACATCTCAATCATCCATCAGTCAAATCAAGGTTAATTTGGATAGCATGAGCAGTGAATCCTCTCACAGTATTATTACATCAACATCGGAATACATGCCTTCAGCGACCACAGCAGTGGTTAGTCCAAACCCTGACTCAAGTCCAGTTCAGTAAACTCTAGTCAGATGCCAGCGACTGTTCTCAGTCCACTCGCAGCCCCATCTAGCTGTGCATCAGGTGCCTCACCTTCAAGTCCAGTAACCTTGAGCCACAGCCCAAGCACCAATGCAACTACCAGCATTTCCGTTCCGCAACCTAGCATGCCTACTGCTACTTTGCAACCTACTATATCCACCTCATCACACCCTCCAATTACCAGTGCTAGCCCATTTCACCCATTTCCTCCAGCGACACATACAGGAAATGTCCCTCAACCAAGCCTTATCAGTCCTAACCAATTCTCAATAACTACCTCCCCCCTTTCACAAGTCAGTACCAGTCCAATCCTGACTGTGTCTCAGCAGGGTTCGACCAATTCATATCACCCAAATATCAGTAATGATCCAGTCTACTTCTCAGCACCAGTCAGTGGTAATACAGTGACATCCCCACAAAGTTTTAGTTTCACTCACCCATACCTTAATGCCACCCCAGTCCCAACCACACTCGTCCAACAGACTCCTCCCATCCTGCCCAGCTCCACCAGTCTTAATTCACATGTTCAAGTAAAAAAGATGGCATTGCCAACATTCAATGGCTACAGAAAAGACTGGCCAGAGTTCAAAGCAATTTGGAAGTCAGTTGCCGAGTCAGCATATAAGAACAGGATGGCCCTGGCCCATGAATTGAAAAGATCTGTGAAGGGTAAAGCCAGCAAGCGAATAAAATTGGTATATGTCACCCGGCCAGAAGCTTATGATGTAATGTGGCAGAAGATAGAAAGTTTTTACGAGGATGTTGGTGCAAGCATTCAAGCGGCTTTGGAGGACTTGTACAAGTTGAAGGCAGTTTCAAAAGATGATCACAAGGGCTTAGTAGAACTTGTGGACGAAGTTGAAGTGGCATTCGGCCAAATGCAAGAGCTCGGCAAATTAGACCTCCTGACCATGAGGGATGTTGATTTTATCACTGAATTATTACCTTGTCATCTAAAAGTTGAGTGGCGACGAAAGTATAGGGACATGACACCCGAAGAAAATTAACATCCGTTTGTTCCATTCATGAAGTATCTTGAAAGAGAACGAGAGGCTGTCGCACGAATAGCAGAAGTTCAGACTTGAGGTAAAAGAAGTGAATTTTCCAGGAATGACCGGAAAAAGCACCAAACGTACTATTCAGCGAAACCAATTGTCAAGAAGTATTACAAATGTGCTTTTCCGTCTCATAGAAAGGATGTGATTAATCATATTACAGCCTAATCTAAGGAATTTCAAAAGTTGCCTGTCAGTGGAAAGAATGGGAAGTACAAACTCCTAAAGCAGATCGACGCATGCTTCAAGTGTTTTGGCAACCACAGAAGACAACACTGTCCAAAGAACCCTAACCCATAACACTCGACGGTACGGGTTCACCTTATGTACCAAAACGGGAACAAAGGTGGTCATAACAGCTTATGGAATGGATCAAATCACCGGTTCTGTGAACAAACTCGACTATGAAGTGATAAAGAACTTGTTTCCGACTTATGATCCTGAAGTCCTACAGAGAAAATCACAGCATGTGGATGTTCTCCTGGGTTGCGACTTCTTTGGTTTACACCCCAAACAAGAAGAAGCTCGTTATGGAGACAATGTTAGCATCATGAGTGGTGAGTTAGGAGTCTGTATACAACGAACTCATCCAGAATTAAAGGAAGGAACAAAGCATGACACTAACCTAGCAAAAGTGATCCATGATGTTAAAGCTAAAGCGGAAACCTATAAATTTAATCTTGATGCCCATCCGCTATTCCAAATTACGATGACCTCAGCCTCTGAGCGTGTAATTGAACAAGAAGAAAGTTGTTACAATTCTGAAAGTGATGCTAATCTGGTCTTAAATAAGCGAGCGGAAAATTGTCTTCGAAATTTTGTTGAACGAGAGGAGATCGGCACAGAAACAAACCCTCGCTGTGGTGGCTGCCGTTGTGGCAAGTATCCAATACGTGGACACACCTCTTCGTTTCATGAGGAGCAAGAGTTGAAGGTCATCCAGGGAAACCTGGAGTATGATAAGGAGAATCAGTGCTGGAGAACTAATTATCCCTGGTCCGTAAATCCAAACACTGTGCCAGATAATTTCAATGCAGCCCTGGCTACATTGGAGAAGACAGAACGTACGCTTCTGAAAGACGAGCAGTGGGCCAGGATGTACAAGGAGCAGATGGATGACATGGTCAAGCGCAAGGTCGCACGTGAGCTTACCGACCAGGAGATGCAAGAATGGAAAGGCGCTGTGTTCTATATATCTCACTTGGCTGTAGTCAACCCCAAGTCACCATCGACACCTGTCTGCATCGTGTTTCACTCTAGCCAGATCTATAAAGGAGTCTCCTTGAATTCCTGTTTATCCAAAGGCCCTGACAGCTACATGAATAACCTGCTTGGCATCCTTTTACGGTGGCGGGAAGAAGCTGTAGCGATTGTTGGTGATATTTGCAAGATGTTCAACTCTGTTTTCCTGAAAGATTTAGAGAAACATTGTCATCGTTTCCTGTGGCGGAATCTCGAAATCGATCAACCACCAAGTGTTTTCGTGATGGAACGAGTTAACATGGGAGATACTCCAGCTCCAACTATAAGCACCGAAGTGATTTACAAAACAGCAGATCTCTTTGAAGATGACAGTCCAGCAGCAGCGAAATTGCTAAAGAAATCAAGCTACGTGGACGACCTACCTTATCGACTCATGTCCGACTTTGGGCAGTGCCTTAACGCTCACGAAAGAAGCAGAAGATATGTTGGCGAAAGGTGGATTCTCCATTAAATTCTGGCAGTATAGTGGTGAAGAGTACAGCTGTACAACTTGTGGCGACAAGGCTTCTGGCCGTGATTCATCGAGCAATGAAAGCGTGAAGACCTTGAGCATGCTAAAGGGAACGGACACGAACTTACGGGTGCTTGGTCTTGGATGGGATCCTAGAACAGATACGATACTATATGAAGTCACTTTGAATTTCAGCAAGAAAAGGCGAGGAATACGTACGGGAGTGAATTTGAGTGCAGCCGATTTACCGAAGTCCTTGCCTCCTGTTTTAACAAAATGGACGGTGCTTGAACAGGTTATGAGAATCTACAATCCACTCGGTCTCATAAGTCTCTTCACATTGCAAGCAAAAGTGTTGCTACATGAAATATGGTCTCAAAAACTTGATTGGGATGCCCCTTTACCGAGTGACCTTGCCAACAAGTGGACGCGATTTTTTACCACATTATTCCAACTCGAGCAGCTGCGGTATCCCTGTTGTCTACGGCCGGAAGACACTGTAGGACGCCCATGGTTGATTGTTCTCAGAGAAGGAAGTGATTTGGCCTACAGTTATGCTGCGTACATAAGGTGGTGTCTAGAGAACGGGCTGTTTTGGTGTCACCTGATAATGGCAAAATGCTGAATCGCTCCATTGAATAAGTTATCAACTCCACAAATGGAATTGAATGCGGCTGTGCTGTCCAAACGTGGGAGGAAGGTGATCGAAACCGAAATGCGGTTTGAATTTGAAAAAGTATTACAACTCGTTGATTCAGAAACTGTTCTCAGCATGATCAACAAACTCAGCACACGATTCAAGGTATACGAGGGAGTCAGGACTGGGGAGATCTAAGGAGCTACAGATGGTGACCTGTCCTGCTGGGCATGGGTGTCTGGTGAAAGTAATACAGCTGATTGGCTCACACGCGGTCGGTCTCCTAATGAATTGGGCGAAGATTCACATTGGTGGAATGGCCCTCCAATCCTGTACAGACCTATCGAAGAATGGGGTTTGAAATTTGGGATACAAAAGAATGATGTCCTACCAGGAGAAAAGAAGATTCGCGTTACCTTGACGACAGGCTCTCATACTCCGTTCGTAAATTACAGCAACTCAAGTGATGTTGACAAGCTTATTTGGGCAACAGCAAGAGTTACTAGCATCGTGGGAAATAGATCGTTCAGGGGTGGAAGTACCTTGCACATCACGCCTCAACTACTACACAAAGCTGAACAGTTCCTGGTCAAAGATGTACAGAAAGAACTGCTAGAGGAAGTATCTAAAACTGATCAAAGAGGACGCAGAGGCGGTTGTTATGCATCATTGAACCCTGGAATGGATGAAAGCAGTCATTGCGTTGTTGGTCAATGCCTGAAGAATAGAAATCCTATGACACCGGATGCGACCTTGCAAAAGCTGTTGCCAACTCATCATCGCCTGACAAGATTGCTGATGAAAAGGGCTCACCAGGAGTGTGGACACAGAGGTCGCGACGCTACCCTCGCCCGATTCAGGCAAAAGTATTGGATCGCTCAGGGCGGCAAGATTGCCCAGTCAGTAAAGAGTGAACAAGTCATGAAGTACTGTATGCATGGATGGCCAGATAAAAATCATCTTGAGAATGCTATTAAACCGTATTGGCAACATGTAGGTGATTCAACAGTTCAAGAAGGTCTACTACTTCATGGAAAACGACTGGTGATTCCTTCCTCAATGAGATTGGATATCCTTGATAAGATACACTCAGGTCATCTTGGAATAACAAAAGGCCGAGAAAGAGCAAAAACATCGGTGTGGTGGCCTGGTATATTTATAGTTTATATAGTTTATATATATATATATATAGCTACTTCGCAGTGTATAAGCTGAATTGCATAACTATTTACAATGATTTGCTAAATGTATACATTATGTATATGAATATGTATTACCTTAAACTACCAATTTTTACAACAATCGACATTTACTTTCCTAACTGTTTATCCTAGCCCACCCTGTCAACTTCCCCTGTAGGAGGAAACCGGAGTACCCGGGGAAA